>QFEL01010987.1:4623-184324 GCA_003316195.1 Neoboletus brunneissimus
AAAAACTCTGCTTCATTCTGGACGGTATGTCTACGAACAAACACGTACAGCTGGCAGAAGATATAGAAGACAATTCTGTCACTTCAAGTGGCGACCCCCAACTGTCAAGTTCTTCCGAGGGGGAGGATGCCAGCCATCTCGATCAAGAGAGCTTTCGAAACACAGATGACGAGATTGCTGATGAACAACGAATGAAATCGAAGAAAACGTTGAAACGCAAGAGGCGGGCTACGGAGCCTCCACATTTCGGCGCGACGTTACAATCCCTCCTCAACACGGATGCACCTTCAGGTCTTCCCCTCTCCCTCAAGCCCTCTGGGGCACACCAAAAAAACGATGTAAAACTAGAAATAGAAGCAAGGAAGGCGATTCAAATGGAACGCAAAGAAAGGGAGGAAAAGGGTAGAATCAGAGATGTGATTGGAGGTTGGGGCGGTGAAAGTGAGCGATCTTTGCGAAAAGTCGCACAAAGAGGTGGTATGCCGGATGCCATTTACAAAGCGCTTTGATGTCTTTCCTCACCTACCTCTCTTCCACGCGTGCAGTGGTCAAACTATTCAATACCATTCAACAGTCGCAGCTGGCAGCGGCAGCGGCAGAGGAAGAAGCCAAGGCATCCCGTGGTACTGGAAAGCCTTCGCTACCCACACCATCACTTGGCAGAAAAGACAAAGGAAAGAAGATTGACCATAAAACCAACATTTCTGGACGGGAAAAACAGAGTGCGTGAAGATTTCTGGCCAAGCTTGTCTCCTGATGATCAACATTCTCACTAGGTGCGGCGGACAAGGGTACCTTCTTTGACATGATTCGATCTGGTGGGATCGTTTCGAAAGTGTAATACCAACGTGCGTAGAAGTGAATCTTCGTGTGACTTTGATTAACATGACCTCCTCGAGTCCTTATGCAACTGAAAGATATATTCCACACTGGGTTCAGCTTCGGTGTACAACATCTGCGGCGCCTAAGGGCACTGCTTTGACACATCTCAAGGGCTGGAAGTTGAAAGACCTGTCAGAATATTTGTCTGGTCCTCGGGTCTACCTGGCAGACTAGAGGCTGCCAGCTGTGGTTGTTACTCGATGATCGGTGTGAAACATGTACACAAGTGTGATTTCATTTCTTGCGTCGACCAATGGGCCGCATGTTTCAAAGTATTTGCACTAGTCAAGTCTAATAACAAGGTTGTAATGTTCCAAATTGGGTAACTGTCATAAGAAAGGCTGCATAGACCCTGCCCTAAATTCAAGATGGACTTAAATTTCTTGCGCACTGACGCTGGTCACACTAATGGTTCGTATTTTCCAACATTTTCAAAGGCAGTGCGGCACTCATGCATTCTATGTAGCCTCCGAAGACTTCGATACGCAAGGATGAATGGGAGCGTCGTCTTCATGATGTCCAGATTACAAAACAGTGAGTGCCTCTTCATGTTTGATTTTGACACGATGACAATATCATTGGGAATCTCTCTGAATTCCGAGATGAGTCTCAAAATTTTGCATGTATTATCTGATTCACACTTTAATGTTGGTACGCTTATTCGAGACTGACACGACCTTCACTCTAGTGACCTGAACCGGCTTATAATGGATTATCTCGTGATAGAGGGATACAAGTCTGCGGCTCAAGAATTTAGTGATGAGGCAGGCATAATACCTCCTGTGGACTTTGAGTCTATCGAAAGCAGGATGGTAATCCGTGAGGCACTACAACGTGGCGACGTCGAGGAAGCAATTACTCGTGTGAATGATTTGAACCCCGAGGTAGGTTCCGTGTCCATCATTCCAGCTCATCTTGCATGGGAAAGGATTACAACCTTTCATGCACCACTCTCAGACTTGATGAAAGTCGGTGATGAGACTTGACATCAAAACTTCAGTCTTCAATATGATCTACATTTCATTTGAGTATGCATTGGTGGATGAAGTTTACTGAATCAATTTGTGGTTTCTCTAGATACTGGATACGAATCCTTCGCTGTATTTTCACCTTCAGCAGCAAAAGCTTATTGAATACATACGCCATGGTCGCATTGCAGAGGCGTTGCAGTTTGCTCAAGACGAGCTAGCGCCGCGGGGAGAGGAAAATCCGGAGTTCCTCGCGGAACTAGAACGAACGATGGCGCTGCTGGCATTTGATTCATCATCATCGGCACCATCTGGAATTACTGACCTGCTGTCTCCTGCGCAACGAATGAAGACGGCAGGAGAAGTGAATGCTGCCATTCTGGATAGTTTCAGCCAAGGGAAGGAAGTGAAACTTGTGCAGCTTTTGAAGCTTCTCTGTTGGGGAGAGAGCATGTTGAGTGAGCGTGCGGAGTTTCCCAAGGTAACACGATGCGGGCTCCCAGTGGCACGAGAGACACGCTGAGGTTCCTGAATAGGTGGAGGTGCACGAGGGGATATCGTCCAGTGAGAGTGGAGTGGAAGCGAGCGGCATGCGCGAATAATGGAGAGCACACGGCATAATGTTATTGTACAGTACGCTATCATGTCTCGCTTGTCTTGGTCACGTGCAAATATGCGAGCGATGGCTTGCCATTTCTGGAAATGACATCGCCCTGTTGATTATGTCAGCCACGCCGCCTGTTGCACCTTCCAACGGGCCCATCACTTGGCCGACTGGTCGCGCATACATTCAGCACCGTTTCGCCAGGTATTTCTTCCCCTCGTCAACCCTCGTCCTCTCTCTCGCCCTTCTCCCTTCCGCATTTCCTTTCTTTCCTTCTCCCTCGCCACCAACCATTTTCCTCGAGTCCCAGCCGATCAGACGACGTTGGCAACGCGTGCATGCCGTCCCATCACATGTCTGAGGACACAAAGTCGAGCACCCACAGAGGCCGTCGGGTTCTTGTTCTCGCAAATCCTGACCCCGGTGACTCTAGCAGCAGCGACGATGATCGTCGCAGACGATCCCACCACCACCCTCAATCCTCCCACTCGTCCTTGCACCAGCCCTCTTCATTGATGCTTCCACCATCCCCATATCGCGCCCTCAACAAGCCTGTCAATCCAACACTAACCACCGATCTTCCTCGTCACGTCGCTTCTTCCCATTCAAACCCCACTCTTTCTTCGCCCTCCAGTCAAAGCTCTAACGCCGTAGAGTCGACCCCTCCCCCAAGTACGCCGGGTCAGGCAGCCCCTCCTGACATTGCGGCTACCTTATTTACCCATGACGATGGCTCGGCCGTGAACGAACGTTCTGACTTGCCACAACCCTCTCGCATTCAGAAGATGGCCGATAAATTGTGGAAGTCCCGGAGAGAGTCCTCACATCGTCCCAAGGAGTCCGAAAGTTCACACCATGTCAGAACCACCATTCTTTTCTTTGTGTTTTGTACCCCTGCTAACAGTTGCATACAGTCTCCGACTCCCTCTTGCCATTTGCCTTCCCCAGAGAGAGTCATCATGGTTACTTATGACTGCCACGCTTTCACAGCAGTTGACGTCACACCTGCGAATAGTGCAGCTTTTGTTTGGGAGCGGATCTTTACGGAGGTTGTTTCTCTTTCCTTCGTTCATGATATTTAATTAACTTGATCTCTCCAGTTAAAAATTCCGGACGAGGATCAATCCCCAGGGTTCGCAATTTATCGTACCCAAGTCAACCGCGCAGCAGTTGGCGAAGCGTTAACCAACGATAGTTTACTGCGGTTGATAAGAGAGCAAGGAGACGGCGAAGGCAATCTCAAGTTCCTTGTATGCCATCCTCACGCACGGGTTCACGAACCTCCCTTGCCGACTTCCCCAGTCAGGTCAATCCCTCCTCCTCCATCAGTCTTTGGTCCCTTGGTCCCTCGCTCAAAGGCCTCACAACCATCCCGTCAGGAGAGCATATCGTCGGAGGATCCTACTGGTTATGAGCCGTCCGCTGTGTCTGATGACTTCGACGATGCAGACAACCGGAGTACGCTACGCCCTCGTCAATACCTACCCAACCTACCAGGTGCTTTCTCGTCGCCGTCCACTCAAAATATTCAGTATTATACTCGACAGCCTCCTTCTCCAGTGTCCGCAAGAATGCCGTATGCATCACCTACAGATCGACGACGCCAACCTGATCTGAGCACCGGAACAGTCATGCAACCTTCTCACTCCACCCCGGCGCTGGAAGATACCCTGATTCTACCTCATCGACAGTTCCGTAGAGGTTCCAATGCAGAAGAGAGAGATAAACTTCCACGAGATAGCGAGCGAGGAATGGGACCGGCAGATGCTGAGTTGCCCCGTACCCTGCCCAGTTCATTAGTTGATAAGGCGAAAACACCTCGTTCCGGGGGTGTTGGCGTATCTGCATCCGATGAAATGATTGTTCGGGAGCTGGAACCGACTGTCGCACGAAAAGCATCCTCACGATCAAGTCCACGGAGAAGAGGGGTGCCCCGTGCTGATACTTCAATTCCTGCTCGTCCGGCCCAAACCCCCCGTAAAACGGGAGGAAAGGTCGCTCCAACTGGTTCTTATATCACTTGGAAGGCGGCGGACTCTGTCCCTGGTTCTAGCCCTATCAGGTCTTTAAGAAACACAAGAAGCACAGAGATGCTCCAGAACGTACCGCCACCACCCCCACTTCGGCCTACTCCTAGTCGCCCACAGCTTCATGTACCATCAAATTCTACCACTACATTCATCAGACCACCCGAACCTCCTTCAGGTCCTGCTCCACGCATTCACCGTCCCCTCCCTCCTACTCAAGGGCCCGTGACCGATAATGCAAATGTTGAGACAAATGCACCAGCTCGATCTTTCCCCCAACCGCAGTCGTCACCTCCCACTTCGGCGAGTTCCGCGACCTACTTGTCACCCAGTCAAGAACCATATCCTCGACCGCATTCGGCCTCCCCTGCCCAACAACGTTTTCAAAGTTCCAATGACATTTCAGGTCACGATGCATCGCGTGACAGGGACACACAACGACCCCTACCCTCTCTTCATCACCAAAGCCATTCCGCCAGTACCTCTGTCTCAAAGTTTGGGGATACACCATTTAGAGAAGATGGATTTAGTGGAAATGCGTTACCCTTGTCATTGCGGGCGGGGCCATATTCTTCCTCTGTGCGACCCCCTCTTACACCTGAAACTCCACCACGGAGCCCTGTGAGCGCTGCCACCTCCCGGCCCACTACGTCAACCAATTCTGGCACCTTCGCATACACATCATCTGGGACAATCATGGAATCGCGACAAAACTCCTCGTCTAGCGGACAAGACACGTTGTCAGAATCAACTTTGCGTCCTGGCGAGGGGGACAAAGTTATTTGGGACTTCAAAGCGCATGTAGCTTCGCAGAAGTTGTCGCAACAACCGGACCCTCTGGTTGACAGCGTCAGCTCCTCAGACGATTATGCTACTGCAACGAGAGATTTGTGGTCTCGCAGGCCACTCAGTCAAATGGTTCATGAGGATAAGGTTGGGTCCAATACCAGTCCGAGGTCAAGTCCACGTCCCGCCCTGGAAGTTATCACGCATAACACAAATAACAGCCTGCGCGGTGTACCATCTAATTTCACTGTTCCTGATCATGTCTCTCAACCACAACCGCAGCCTCGACTGCGTGATCCTCGACCTCGTATACCTCGAGACGGACACAAAAGTACATTCGAAGAGTATACTTGGGCTCATCGTCCGCCTCCCGAGGATGTATATGATCGCCTTGAGGAATTCTTCCCCGAACACGACCTTGACAAACCTGTGATCGAAGCCAACTCCGGAGGAACTTCACCTACAGCCATAGAATCATCCCATGGGATCACTTCCAATGATCGGGAAAGGATCAATAATGTCAGGGGCAAGAAATCGATTCGTATCGTTGCCGAAGAACATAAAAAGCGACTTGATCGTACATCCAGAGCCGAATCATCGTATGGTAATCTGTTACGCCGAAGCACAAAATTGTGGGGTGGACACGTAGAAGAGGTCATTACTTCACAAAAGAAACCAACAATCAGCAAGCCTGCAGTTGATGCTCCATCGGGTGGCCCCAGACGTAGGTAGTTGGCGAATTAGCGGTGGACTATTCTGAGTCTCTTTTGCAGCGATTTTCAAATGGGTTCGTGGTGAACTCATAGGAAAGGGGACCTACGGGCGTGTCTACCTTGCGCTAAATGCCAGTACCGGGGAGATGATCGCTGTCAAGCAAGTCGAGATACCTACAACCGCCAGCGACAAGAGTGACAGTCGCCAGGCCAGTTTCGTGCAAGCGTTGAAAATGGAAAGCGAGACACTGAAAGACTTGGACCATCCTCACATTGTTGCTTATCTTGGATTCGAAGAGACCCCGAATTTCCTCAGCATGTAAGTGACCAGTTTTATGTCATGCAAACAATTACAGATCTCGCAGATTTTTGGAATATGTTCCTGGCGGCTCCATTGGGAGTTGCCTGCGAGACCATGGCAAGTTTGACGAGGAGGTTACAAAGTCTTTTACGGCTCAGATTCTCGATGGTTTGGCATATCTACACTCCAAGAACATCATCCATAGGGTACCGAATTCCTCACAGTTAATGACACCCCCCCTAACTTCTTCCTCAGGATCTTAAAGCCGACAATATACTCGTTGAGAAGACCGGCATCTGCAAGATCTCTGACTTTGGGATCTCGAAACGTGCTGATGACGACCAAGCGGCGTATACCGCGATGCAAGGTACTGTGTTTTGGATGGCTCCTGAAGTTATCGGCAGTCAGAAGGGAAAGGGATACAATTCCAAAGTCGACATATGGAGTGTAGGATGTGTCGTATTGGAGATGTGGGCAGGCAGACGACCCTGGCCAGATGAGGACTTTTTCACGGTGATGTTTAAGGTATGATCGTCGTTCACGTTCATGCACCGGTACTCACACAACATGTAGGTTTCTCATGAAGGGAAATCGCCTCCTATCCCTTCTGATGTAATCCTGTCCGACCTTGCCGTAGATTTTAAGGACAGATGTTTTGCAGTGTAAGCGTTATCATCCCTGATGATTATTTAACAGACTTATGGTGCCTTTTTAGGCATCCCGATGCTCGCGCGAGCGCCGCAGAACTCATTCAACATCCTTATTTAAACCTTCCTGAAGATTGGGTTTTCAATGACTTCAAGTAAACAGTAAGCAGTAGACACGGACACTAGCCATCCCATTTCTATCTCATACATCTACTTTTCGCATTTTGTTGCATCCAAGCTTTCAGTGTTCCATGGTCAGGTCATTTGTTCCATATGTGCTTTTATAATGTTTTGTATTGTGCGCTCCACGGTTTGGTAATAAGGTGTAGTAGCGCTGGTACGTGAATCTGAACTGATTACCTCGCAATGGAGAGTTCCGTCAATG
This sequence comes from Neoboletus brunneissimus, assembly GCA_003316195.1. NCBI lineage: Eukaryota > Fungi > Basidiomycota > Agaricomycetes > Boletales > Boletaceae > Neoboletus > Neoboletus brunneissimus. The sequence goes on from QFEL01010987.1 coordinate 11,937, forward strand.
GATATGGTATTCGGTATATATCGTCAGAGCAGGCGTCGCCTCCAGCGACCTCAACGAGTATTCAACACTCCTCTCCAGAACCAATAGTCCGTGAAGGCTCGATCGAACCTAATTGTTTGAATACTTTTCCTTGAACCTCAAGGACAGGGTTTCCTCAGTATATTTAAACTTTAATGAGGACAGCCAATACATGCATTGATCCCTTGCAGTCCAAGCAGTATGAACCTGATATACAGTTTGGCTGAATCAAGCCCGAGTGAATCGACTTTCTAGGGAGGTGATCTGGACGGGTAAACCCCCCTAAGGCATAGATGGATCGACACAAAGCCACACATTGACATTTCAGTCACACACCTTTTCATCATAGTCGAACCATTCACCCTCCTGGAATTCAATGTCAGGGAAGATCGTGTTGGAATTAATGCCTTTGCACGTCCAGAGTCCCCTCTGCATCTTTGTTAGTGTGTCATCGTGCCAATGCACCTTGAGGTACGCGCCGGGTCAAAGTCGATGAACTCGAGACCTCGACATTCTACAACCAGGATGCGGGAGAAGGTCCCGGAATGATCTGCTGTGTATGGACAGATAGGAGTTGATGTGTCGAACTTGGCAGAATTTTCATGCTTGCAATTTGAGCAACGCCATATCAAGTGTGCGGTTCCATGCCTACCCCCGCTGACCTCGCGCACCTCCTGGAGGGACTGGCGTTAGCGAGGAAGCCGAAGGGAGATTAGATTGGTTCACAATGCGATTAAGAGATACGAGCTTCGGGTGTACTTCACGGCAGGATGTACATGTAACCTATACGATCAGAAAACGAAATTCCAGCCTAGATGGATCAACACAGTTATGACGTGTAAATCACCTTGAAAAAATACTCGAAGTCGTCCGCGGAAGGTTTCAAATCGGTGACATCCTCTAGGTCAGCTTTGATCTCCAGGCTCAATCGCTAACAAAGAATTGATTATGCGGAATATGTCGGTTGTCTGCTGGAACCCACCACCATGTTGATAGCAGATCTTGGACGAGTTTACGCTTGTTTGGCAAGAGCCTTTGGAGTTGTCCATTTTCTTGGAAGTGGACTCTTCGTCCCTCCAGCAAAAATGCGGTTTCCATTGCAATGTCCCCGACCTACCTCCTCCTCGTTACGGGTAGCCAGACAATTTCACTGCACGCCTCGTGTCTTGGCACGGCGAGACGCAGCGAAGAGAATGCCATTACCACGCGATTTGGTGGAATTCGATATCGAGGAAGATTTCCAAGAGTTCTCGGGAAATGATATACCTTCTGGCGCTCACATTGCCTTGCATCAGCAACGGCAGCTTGCGTACTATATGCGTGTTATCGAGAACGAAATGCCCAAGTTCGTCGGTGAGTAGCACGAGCTTATGTTGCTCGAAAATGTGTCGAGTGCTGCACTCTTGTAGCCTTTCGCAAACCTTTCGTACCACCTACTGCAGAAACGCCTCTAGTCATTCGGTCTGTGGACTACGCCGGGGAAGAACACCCGCTCGCCGCAAAGCGAACGGTCGTTGTTCCAGTCGCTCAGTTGCCCTTGCGGGGCGACCTGGCTATTCACAAGATTAAACTACTCGCTGGCGCGCGATGGACCCCTGATCCTCCCAAAAACGCAGGTGTTTCGCTAGACAGTGAGCAAGGAAGGGATGGGTACATCAAGATTGCGTGTGAGGACTTTCCTCAGCCGGCAATGAACTTGAAGTGGATCAGTGACACCGTGGATCAACTTATTTCCGCGGCGAATGTGCGTTTCTATTTCAGTACACCGTTTGAAAACACAGCGACATGTTATTGCAGGACGAAAAATTGACTCATTACCAAGACCTTCCAGTGGATACCAGGCATATCGAAGCAAAGGTCAAGAAATCTAAGAAAGGGGATCACGCTCGGGGGCGGACGACTCGACCTAGTCTGAAGGACTTCCCGAAGGAATGGCTTCCCCGGCTTCCGCTGCCACGGACTGATGTTGTGCCTTCTGCTCACTAGTAGAGGGAACTATTATTACTTTTACCCCCGTGTGATCGGATATTGGAATCACGAGTCAGCTTATCGCGTGATGATACTACGTTGTGACTCTTGACCCTCACATCCTGGTATTTGAGCTTAAGGAACTACTCCACGGCGAACCGAAACGTCGACAATGCCAAACACAATCCGTGCGTCCGTTGTGCAAACATGCACTGCGTCCTACAACCTGTCAGATACCCTTCAAAAGTTTGAGAATCTCACAAGACTCGCAAAGCACCGAGATGACACTCAACTAGTGGTCTTTCCCGAGGCGTTGTGAGTTACTCCTTTGCTTAAACGGGCTGCTCATGGACCATGATCCGTTGTAGTATCGGAGGATACCCCAAGATGTCTACGTTTGGTTGCGTCGTGGGGGACCGCAGTGCCGAAGGTCGAGACGAATTTCTGCGCTACCATAAATCGGCGATTGAAATACCCTCGCCCGCTATCTCACATATCGAGGCGGTCAGCAAGGAGACCGGCGTTTTCGTTGTGATGGGTGTCGTTGAGCGGGAAGGAGGCACACTGTACTGTACGGTGATCTTTGTTGACCCTGCCGAAGGACTGGTTGGAAAACATCGTAAGCTGATGCCCACGGCTGCTGAGAGATTGATCTGGGGGCTGGGGGACGGGACTACACTGCCTGTGATGGATAAGACGTTCTCATCCTCTGGGAACGAAGCGGTCACGACCAAGATCTCTGCAACCATCTGCTGGTGAGATTGATTACTAGGAAGCTTTCATGTTAACTGACCGAGCTTGTTTCCACAAGGGAAAATTATATGCCACTGCGTAAGTGTTGTATCAGGTGACGGAACACGTCTGACCGTGGGATTAGTGAGGACGTACTACTATTCACTGGGGACTCAGATTTATTGTGCTCCCACTGTGGATCACCGTCCGGTTTGGATCAATTCTATGATCCACATTGCTGTGGAAGGGAGGTGCTTTGTCTTGTCGGCATGTCAGTTCGCTACCGAAAGGGACTACCCGGAAGGCCACGCCGTTGCGGACGCCAACGACCGCGGTCCTGACAATATTATGATCAATGGGGGAAGTGTTATTGTCAGTCCTCTTGGAACGGTGCTGGCGGGACCGTCTAGAAAACCGGAAGACGTCTTGACCGCTGAACTGGATCTGGATGATGTTACAAGGGGAAAGTTTGACTTGGACGCGGTGGGACACTATGCACGACCTGACGGTACGTTGTGAATGTGCTTAGTTGTAGCACAACTGAGTGAGATGGGCCAGTTTTCAAGCTGACGGCAAATATCTCGTGATGGAACTCGAGTGCGGAACTGAGGGTGGAAGCGTGGAGATGTTGAAATCACGTTGTACACAGAGGGTGCCTGAGTGGCACATGTAGAACAAAACGCTTTGAAAGTGGATCAAGTCAAAGGCCTTTATTCACCAATGGCCGGACCATAGTAGGCAAAGCGTCGGTCGAAGTATATAAAGTGACAAGGAATGGATGGAAAGACAAAGACACTCTGCAGTACAGTGGCTGGCCATTACGATCAAACCTCCTTGACAAACACAGAATCGCCCGTGTGCGTTGACGATGGCGACTCACCACTCTGCGGATGCGCGGACGGCACTGATGGCGACCTACATTGCGCGGTACGCGAACCCGCGGGCGGGCATGCGATTTACATCGGGGGCGGCATGCTCGCGGGAGTGGGATGGTGGCAAGGGGAAAGAGGGAACAGGAGAGGTGCGTGGAGGGAGCTTTGGGGCGCGAGGGAGAACGATATACAACGCGGACAGGTGTCGGAGAGGGGAAAAGGAGAAGAGCGCTGTGCTGAGGGAGCTGGATCGGATTGACGCGGAAGAGGAGCGGCGAAGGCGACGTGGAGAGCAGTTCTTGATGGCGGCGAGGGGAGACGTCGAGTCGGACGAGCGCAAGGACGGGGACGGGGACGGGGACGGGGACGGGGACGGGCCGGATGTGGCGACGGCGGATGAACTGTTTGGATTGTATATCCATATTTAAAAATATTTATTATGAACGCCACCGAAAGCAAATAAAGGGCAACAGAGTCGGAAGAGCGGTCGTCGTTGGTTCGTCTCCCCAGCCCAAAAGGAAAAAAAAACCCCCCGTCGTCGTCTCTTTCTTCAACGTCGCTCAGATGGCTACCTCGTACGTCTCCTCTCGCCTCGACTCCTTCTCGCCTTCCTCCAACGATTACCCAAACGGAAACAGCCCCGCTACACAGCAGAACAATCCCGGCATATCCCCAGTCATTCGCAAGAAGCTCATGGGCTATGTCGGTTTCGCAAATCTCCCAAACCAGGTCCACAGGAAGAGCGTTCGCAAGGGTTTCCAGTTCACCGCCATGGTCGTCGGTCTGTTGCTCCCCTCGTTCCACTCACCCTCTTTTTGCTCACCCCCTCCAAGGCGAATCCGGTCTCGGAAAGTCTACACTCATTAACACTCTCTTCAACACGCCTCTCTACCCCCCCAAGCAGCCCCTCCCTCCCACCAACGAGCGTCCAAAGACAGTCGCCATCGAGAGCATCGGTGCAGGTATGTCCGCATTCCCTTCCTTCCCTTCCCCGCATTCAACCCACATTCCGTCAGATATCGAGGAGAATGGTGTTCGTTTGCATCTGACCGTCGTCGACACTCCTGGTTTTGGCGACTTTGTTAACAACGACGACAGGTGCGAAAATTTTCAATCCAGGAATACCCTTCCTAACACGTAATTTCAGCTGGAGGCCCATCGTGGATAACATCGAGTCGCGTTTTGACTCCTACTTGGAGCAAGAGAACCGTGTCAATCGTCTGAAAATCGTGGACAACCGCGTGCATGCCTGCCTCTACTTCATCCAGCCCACCGGTCACTCGTACGTGCTTTCCCCCCTCTTCTTTTCCCTCTCTTCACGCATTCTGTAGCCTCAAGCAAATTGACATTGAATTCATGCGTCGACTACACACCCGCGTCAACCTCATTCCTGTCATTGCCAAGGCGGACACTCTGACCGACGAAGAGATTGCTGACTTCAAGGCGCGAGTACGAGCAACTCAACCATTTTCTCGAGCCCGCCCTGATCACCCTGTTCTAGATTCTTGCTGACATAGCTCATCACAAGATCCAAATTTTCCAAGCACCCACCTATGAGAATGAAGACGAGGAAACTCTAGCTGAAGCAGAGGAAATTGCCAGCAAGATCCCTTTTGCTGTGGTCGGTTCGGATCATGTCGTCCAGACACCTGATGGTCGTCAAGTTCGTGGTCGTGCATACCCATGGGGCGTTATAGAAGTAGACAACGAAGAGCATTGCGACTTTGTCAAGCTCCGCCAGATGCTTGTCCGCACGTATATGGAAGAACTGAGGGAGTACACGAACGATGTTCTTTACGAAAACTGGAGAACCGAGAAGCTGCTCAGCATGGGTGTCGCCCAAGATTCGAGTGTGTTCCGGGAAGTCAAGTGAGTATCTAATCGTGACCCACAGTACGATCGTCCTTGACCTCTTCAGTCCCTCGGCGAAGATGCAGGAGGAGCGCATTCTGCACGAGGCGAAGCTCTCCAAGATGGAGGCCGAGATGAAAATGGTCTTCCAACAAAAGGTTCAAGAGAAGGAGTCAAAACTGAAGCAATCCGAGGAGGAGCTGTATGCGCGGCACAAGGAAATGAAAGACGCCCTTGACAAGCAACGTACCGACCTGGAAGACAAGAAGCGGAGGATCGAGAGTGGCCGACCACTCACACCGGAAAAGAATGCGGTCAGTGCATGTACCCTCCGTTTACATCCAGCGGCTTACTGTTTCCGTGCAGACCAAAAACCGCCGCTTCCTCCGGTAGAGAACCGATCGTGTGGGTGGTCTATGAGCTTGTTCCCTTGTTATAATACGTTGGTGGTCGTGCGTTCTACTATCTTCACCCTGGCTCGTGCCGCTTCTAGTTTGCCGTTTAGTTCTCTTGCTAGCGTACATTGTCGTTTTTGCTTCCCGCTCGTTACACTGCCCTCTGGAACATTTCCACACTCGTTTGAACTGACATTCGGGGTTGGCTACCATCTCTCCCTTTTAGTATCATACTTTCGCTGTCCTTGATGGAGAATCGCAGGATGTCCCAGGATGTCTTGGGGATGTGTTCTCTTTTTCAATTGGTTTCCCTTTGATTCGTTAGGTTTTTGAGTTGTCCAGACGACACGCAATATACCCAATGCAGTGTTGCCACTATGTCAACAGCGATAAATACTGATAATGATTCCATCGTATACTTGGGCGGGTGGCATTGAGTACGACGACGACGACGACGACGACGTGCACCGCAGATGGATAACGTCCAGCCGCTGTTGTCCGCATTGGATGTCTTTACGCGTGCGCCAGACAAGCCTTCCTTGGAGAACGCGAACTCGTGGCTCCAGGAATTCCAACATTCTGTAAATCCACTTTCACCCTTGGCCCACTCCTCCGACCCGCACATCTGACCTCGCCCTCCCCGCCCCTGTCCTAGCGCGACGCTTGGTTGACTTGCAACCTCCTTCTCCTCTCTCCAGACGCACCCCCCGCCGCAAAGCTCTTTGCCGCCCAAACTTTCAGATCAAAGGTATGTGCCACCCCGCAGCTACCCTTCGCTCTCACTCGTCCACCTCAGGTCACTTACGATCTCCATCAAGTCGATGCAGAAAATCTCCTGCCGTTGCGAGATACTCTGATCACTGCTCTCGAGAGATATCACACTGGACCCCGCACCGTAATCACCCAGCTCTGCCTGGCAATATCAGGCCTAGCCCTACAGCTCCTCGAGTGGGACAATGCGGTACAGACTATGATCGAGTCATTTGGCACCAACCCTGCAACCGTCCCCGTTCTTCTGCAGTTCTTGACAGTTCTCCCCGAGGAATTGGCCTCCAACACAAGAATCCCTGTCACGGTGGGTCAGCCATGAATCACACGAATCCCGGATTGACGCCGAAAACCAAGGACGAGGAGTATCGAGACAGATCTGCCAAGCTTCTTACTGCAAACGCCAACCAGGTGTTGGATCTCCTCTCGATGTATATACAAGCATCAGGTATGTCATCTTTTGTCAGTGTTTTTCTCGTCCCCTCCACGGTGACTTTTTATCAGGCGTAACGACAACTGTGCAAAGTCAAGTATTTGGGTGCCTCCGCTCTTGGCTCATCGCCGGCGAGGTCGATACGTCGATTTTCGCCCGTTCGCCTCTCTTCGGCTTTATTTTCGAAGCTCTGGCCTCCGACGATCTGTTTGATTCTGCCGTGGATGTTCTTTGCGAATTGATTCATGAAACACAAGAAATCGACGACAGCATGCCCGTCATAGAACTCATTGTGCCTCGTGTCATCGATCTGAAGGCTCAACTCGAGGAGAGAAAGGAAGATCCTGAAAGAATCAGGGGCTTGGCTAAAGTCTTCGCAGAAGCCGGGGAGACATATCGTCTTCTTATCCTTCGTCATACAGAGACATTCTTTCCAATCGTCGAAGCTATTGGCCTTTGCTCTGCATATCCGGACCTCGACATCGTGCCAATTACCTTCCCATTTTGGATGCGCCTTGCTCAGACTATTGGAAAAAAGCCATCCGTGGAGCCCCTGTTTGTCGAAGCTTACAAGGCGCTTATGGGGGTTATTATCCGACATTTACACTTCCCTCCTGATACTGCCACCTTGGCTTCTCAAGAAGCTGACAATTTCCGCTCTTTCAGGCATGTCATGGGGGATACCCTGAAGGACTGTTGTCTTGTCCTAGGCGCGGACACGTGCTTGTTGTCGGCATACAACCTCATCACCTTGGCACTCTCTCGCGGCCCTCAGTCAATCTCATGGCAGGAAATTGAGGCGCCATTATTTGCTTTGCGATCCATGGGTGCTGAAGTCGACATTGCTGACGAAAACGCAGTTCCGAAGATCATGGATCTTATCCCATCTCTTCCAGGTCATCCTAGGATTCGCTACGCTGCACTGCTTATTATTTCACGCTACACAGAATGGGTCAATCGACACCCGGACTATATTTCTTTCCAGCTGCAGTACATCTCCGCGGGATTTGAAGACCCTGACACCGAAGTGAGCGCAGCCGCTGGTCAGGCGCTCAAATATCTTTGCCAGGATTGTAAACAGGTAACGTCTCTAAATATGCATTCTAGGCAATATTCCAATTCGCGTACAGCATCTCATAGACTTCCTTCCTACTCTTCACACCTTCTTGAAAACCACCGGGTTCAAATTAGTTCAAGATGACCGGCGGCAGGTCTACGAAGCTATCGCATTTGTCATTTCTGCAATGCCAATGGATAAAGCAGCGGAATCCCTTCGCTCTTTTTCATTCGACATTCTATCCCAGATTCATTCCGTCACAGCAAAGACCACGCCCATCACGAAACAAGAATTGAAGGAAATAGGCTGTAAGCTAGCGACATTTTCCCTGGGTTTATTACTTACTGGTTCTGTGCAGATGGTTTGGAAAATTTAGAAGCAATGTTGCATGTAATCGGCCCATTTGGTGATCAGCTGCCTCCAGCTTGTCAGAACAGCTGCCAAGAAGTCTGGTCTATCTTTGACAGGTTCATCTCAAAGTACGCCTTTGACTACGACACCACCGAGCGAACCACACGGGTTCTCCGACACGGCGTCACACTGTTCGGCCAATCAACTCTCCAAGTCGCACCTGCTGTTCTGTTGTGCATGGTTACGTCATTCGAGGCTACCGGTTTCTCGGCGTTCCTGTGGATTGCAGGCAAGTTTGTGGGGAGGTTCGGTCGGGAAACGGACTCAATCTTACGAACTACCTTCCTGGCGTTGTTTGAGCGGTCAACAAACAAAATCGTCAGTCTCTTACAGTCCAAGGCCCCAAGAGACGTTCCGGATGGTAAGAGAAGCCGTCCATCCATATTCTCGGGTGAAACCTAACGTCATGGGATAGTTTTGGAAGACTACGTTCAATTGCTTCTGCAGTTGCTGGAAATGGCCCCAGATATCTTTTTCCAGTCTACCGCATTCCCGCTGGCATTTCGAGCTTCCATGGCAGCTCTTACGCTCATTCATTCGGATCTTCTTTTTGCAGCATTGGACTTATTCCGCGATATTTTAACCCACGACAGCCTTCTCCCTTCCTCGTCACAACCGACGAAATTTGCTGTGTACGCAACTGCCATCAAGACGATCGTGGAGAAGGAAGGATTTGAATTTGTCGGCTATTTACTCAGTGGCCTCGTCGGAGACTTCCCTGAAGACTCTACTTCCACGGTTGTCTCTATCTTCCGTTCCCTTGCTGTCCTCTTTTCTTCACAGTTGTTGACGTGGCTACCGCCGGTGTTGCAACAACTCCCCACGTCCGCCGCGCCAAACGCGGCCAAGGAACAGTTTATGATTGACGTGACCAAGTGAGTGCCCGCTCTCTTGGCTGTGTCTCGAGTTTGAATTCGAGTGCCATCAGTGCCGTCAACACTGCACAGTACGACAAGGTGAAGTATAGTATTCTTGGTCTTCACCGAGCTTCCCGAAAGGCTCGGGACCGTCGGCGGGTTGGTCCGCTGGAACAGTGAGCGGCCGATTGTATCCGGTTCGTGGTTGCATGAACATGTAGTACTGGAAGCGGTAGCCAAAAATGTTTATTATTTCTCTCTCTGTTGCGAACGTGTCAATCTATGGCCAATCTCTGTTGATTGAGGGAAGAGTAAGACCTTGATGGTGCAGCCCAGCAAGACAGGCAAACACGCCAAAACTGGCACCGGCGGGCGCGAGGCTCACACAAACCGGTAACAAAAAGTCTCATATCCCGTGTTCCCTCGATTCTACCCTTGCTTCATCATGCTCCGTCGCGCTGGTCAGTCTCTCGCCGCGAGCGGTATGTGGCCAGCTACTTGGTCCAATATTTGGGGCTTACGTCTAGCTTGTCCAGCTGGTTGTCGGTCGTTTTCCTATTCGGCAGCGCGAAAAAGCTATGTCGATACCATCCAGAACTTACTCATCCACAAGGATACCAAAGTCCTCTGCCAGGGTTTCACCGGAAAGACGGTGAGTAGAGCGCACTCATATGCGGCGCTCGGGTGGAAAAAAAAAAGTTGTTTATAATTGGCTACAGGGTACTTTCCATGTGAGAGAAGCCTTGGCCTACGGTACCAAGATGGTTGGCGGTGTGTCCCCCAACAAGGCGGGTCAGACACATCTCGGGCTCCCAGTATTTGGCTCAGTCCGCGAGGTACGAGGGTCTTGGATGTAAGTCGAGCTTTCAGCCTAATCCCACTCAGGCGGTCAGGGAAACAAAACCGGACGCCACCGTCCTCTACGTCCCACCACCCTCGGCTGCCGACGCCATTCTCGAGGCCATCGAGAACGAAATTGGCCTGATCGTCTGCATAACTGAGGGCATACCTCAACAAGACGAGATCAAGGTGTGTACAGTCTTGGGCGGATCGTGCTGCATTTCTGACCGTCTGCCGTCGTAGGTCATGAACGCGCTCAAGAGCCAGTCAAAATCGCGTCTCCTTGGCCCTAATTGCCCGGGAATCATCAACCCGCTCGGATGCAAGATGGGTATTCAACCCGGACACATCCACAAACCGGGGAAAATCGGTACGTGCTTGACATGTCGTGGCGTTGACAGCGGTGACATCTCGATGCAGGAATCGTGTCCCGGTCTGGCACACTGACGTACGAGGCGGTCGCTCAAACTACTGGCGTGGGTCTTGGGCAATCGCTGTGCGTTGGAATTGGTGGTGACCCATTCCCTGGGACGCAACATCTCGATGTCATCAAGGTCTTCCTCAAGGATGACGCGACAGAAGGTAGGACTTTCTCTTTCACTGCTGGGCAGAGTGGTACTCATGTAACTAGGCATTGTCATCATCGGAGAGATCGGGGGGTCGATGGAAGAAGAAGCTGCAGAGTACTTGGAAAAGTTCAACAAGACACGGAAGAATCCCAAGCCTGTTGTTGGCTTCATTGCAGGTCGTACTGCACCACCAGGACGCCGTATGGGTCATGCTGGTGCCATCATCTCCGGCGGCAAGGGTACGTAGTACAGTCTAAGATTCGAATCCATCCTGAGATTGGTTGAGCAAGGTGCTGCATCGGACAAGGTTGCTGCGCTGGAGAAGGCTGGTGTGATAGTTACCGACAGTCCCGCGAAGATTGGTGCATCCATGCTCGAGGTCAGTCTTGCGCCGCCCGCTGGCCAGTCTCGACTTGCTGACATCTTGCGCAGGCGATGAAGGCAGCAGGGCTCACTTAGATACCATTATTTTATGTCTGCTGAATAGAGCTACTCTCAATCGCTTATCTAATTGGATAGATGTTCCCTTGTGTATTCCTCCTGTGATCTCGGTTCAGTCATGGAATATACGCCATCACCAGCACTCTCCGAGGCGGCAGCGTACTTGTCGTCCGTCCCGTCACTAGCGAAGGTGTCGAATACTACAAAGCTAGAGGTCGAGCAGGTTCGTTATCTGGGTGATTACAAACTCCTGACAGTCTAGGTGTTCCACACCGACAGCTATACGGATTGTACAAATATCTTACCATCGCATCGGTGCCCCAGAACTCGCGCCCATCGCTGTTTGATTTGACCGGCCGCGCGAAATGGGACGCGTGGAGTAATACTGGAAAAATGTACGCAGGCCGTGGACCGGATGCCGAGAGAAGATATCTTGACCTCGCTCAGGAGCTCGGATGGGTTCCAGGGTTCGGGGCGGTGAGCAACCCACAGGAAAATGAAGTATGGGATGAGGACCTGGGGGTGAGCATATCGCTCTCGTCTACGGAAGGCAGAGGGGGCATGGGCGGGTCCGTCAGTGCTATGGCCGCTGCAGGACTGGATGGAGATCATGATACAGGAGGGCAAGTGTTGCATGCCTTTGCCATCCAAGGGGACGCGAACAAAATCACTCAGTTTCTCGTCGAGAACTCTTTGGCGGACGTCAACGAACGCGATGAATATGTACAGTTGGCACCTTCTTGTCGGTCACCCTGCGATGACATTCCTTTGCAGGGCTATACAGCGCTACACCTAGCATGTGATAGAGGCAACTTGCTAGTAGTTAAAGTACTGATCAAGCATGGTGCAGACGCGACGATAAAGGTCTGTCTTTGATGTGCACTGACGCAGCGCTCCTTCAACCTCTTTTCCAGGATCCTGACGACTTGACGGGAACAGAACTAGCTCGGATTGCTGGGCATGATGAGATCTGTGCCTTTTTGCAAACGAAGCTACATTAATAATGCGTACGTCAAGGGGGGAGCCGGTAGAGCAGGCTTCTTCTACAATGAGCAGCGGACGTATATGTATAGTCTGGGCGGTCTGTAGTGCGCCAAGTTTACAGTGGATGGATTAGCACAGACGGGATGCTTGCTGTCCGCAAGGCTCACAGTTCACGACGGAGTCGATGATAGTGGTGAGCCAGGATTAGAAGGGTCAACGACCGTGCCCGATGCAGGCACGGCTTCAGAAAACGCAGGCGTCCGTGGTCCGAGCGCTTTAGGATGATATTTCGAGTCCGGTGGTATGACGCCTCCCTGCAAGGCCTCTTAGCAAACGTACGTCCCTATCTCGAACACACTCACCCATTCCAACAACCGCACGGCGGATTTACTAGGTGTCGCTCCAACCCCCAACCAATACTTTATCCTGTCCACGCTCCACTGGACTGTCTTGTGTGTTGTTCCTGGTTCAAGAGCGGGGTTGTATATACCCAGAAGCTCTGCTGGTTTCGCGTCACGACGTTTGCGCTGGTCTATGGCGACCAAATGGAATATCTTGTTGTGCTTGCGGCCATGCATGGCCATTCGAATACGAATGGGCATCTTGGCAGGTAGTGTCTACGGTCTGGCAGGCTCAAAATTCGAGCAAATGTTATGCTTGTATGTCACTATTTGGCACAAGCTCGAGTACTACAACCACAGAAAAGGTACTCCCGTCACGAATCTGGACCAGCGCTACCTGGTATCAGCTACACTCGTTCGGTAAACATCCAACCCCAGCGGGTATGAAGCGTGGCACCCACCATACAAATATTGTTGCCGTTGAGGAGCGTCTGGGCTAGCTTTGTCGTCTTCCGGCCCTGCGGCGTGGTCTCGCTGAAAGGAAACCCGAATTAAGTAGTCATCCTCCCGGAGTGCAGGAATGCGCGCACTATTCCGTTACGTCTTCCAGCACCATGTCTAGGATTGACCCGAGCGTTTGACAAGATTGATGGTGCCAGTCAAATCAACTCACTGACGAAATCATCGAAACCCAGGAGCGTCCCAGTAAACTCGCGGTCACTTTTCATGATCACCCAAATCCGTGATCCAATGCATCTGTCAATAAGCTCTGTCAAGAGAATCGATCATTTTCACGCGATGCCCGCTTTCAACGAGCAGACTTACCCAGAGGAAGGATTTGAGAAGCCATCGACCAGCTGTGACTGTAGTTGTGGTAGGGGGTGAAATCAGGGAATTTTGTGATTTTGTATAGCTCTATTTCAAGCGACGCTGCTGCACACAATTATCGCCTCCGCTATGATAATATTGCCGCCCTGTACAATCATCCACCTATTCGTGCCGGTTACCTAGCGTCCGTTAGACGCATGTGAATACGTATATCCGGCAGCTGCCTACGATGCTCAACATGAAGCAAAAAAAGGTCTCGAGTGAAAAAAAAAAGGGCTATCTGGACAGTCTCGACAAGGACGTTACACGGCATTCATGAAATGATGACTGGATAAAGAAAGGGACATTGACAACGACATGGATGCATTCGTCACCACAGATCCAGCAGAATCCGATCACTGCTGTGCAAAGCTGAAGCCTCCCTGTGGTGCACTGATGTCGGAGTGGAACTATACATCCAGTGAGCTGACCGGTGGACAGACAAGAAGAAGCACACATACTGCATAAGCACCAGAAGCGTCAACAGCCGGTGCGCTAATAGCAGCATCTACTTCTTCCTCATCAGGGAAATACTTGTCCATAATGTTGAACGCCTTCTTGTAAATATCCAAATTGTCGTGTGACTGAAGGTTGTGGATGGTGACCATGCCACCGGCTTCCTCGACGAATAGAGCATACTGATTCACAGCTCCAGGGCCGGCTGCCTGCTTGTCGGCCTCGCCAACCTTGAGAATGTTGTCGAGGCCGTCAAGGGCAACTTGGATAATCTTATTGTCCATCATTGTGAGGAGGTCGCAGAGCGGCTTGATACAACCCTGAGAAACGAGATAACGTATTTGAGAGGGCTCATGGAGGCCTCCAGAGGTCGCATTGGAAATCGCCCAGCATGCCTCTTTACGAGTCTTAAAATCAGCGTTTTGAAGGATGTTGATGAGGGGAGGGATAATGTTGGCATCGATAACGGCCTGGATCTGAGGAGGTGACCCAGCAGTGATGTTTGAGATGGTCCAGCACGCCTCTTTCCTAATTCCCTCCTTTGGTGACGACAGGAGTGAGAGAAGAGCGGGAAGGGCGCCGGAAGCGATGACTACTTGGGTCTGAAGATCGTCTCCAGTGACGATGTTCCCGATGGAACGCAGAGCAGGAGTCTGAACAGCAGTCGAACTGTGCATGAGCAAGTCCACCAATCTCCTGCACACCGCAGACTCGATCACGGCTTGAATCTTGTCGTTGGAACCGTCGGAGAGATAAGAAATGGCCCAGCAAGCGTCGATCAAGATTTCATCATCCATCGAGTAAATCAGTTTGGTCAGGACTGTTAAAGCAGGTGAAATCTATTGCAGATGTTAGATAAGGATGAGTAAGAGAGTGGATGTCGCTTTACCAGTTCCCATTCTGGTTGAGGATTCTTTCCTCGGCAGAAGTTGCTCAAGGTCCAGGTGGCATTTCTGAGCATACTCAATTTGTGATTTTCGCTCAGGAGCGTCAACAAGGGTCGCAAAGCGCCCTGTTGTAACACGTAATCTCTGCACTGTGGGCTGTCACCTGCGATGTTTCCGAGTGCCCATACGGCTTGTTCGCGGACATCAAGTACGGAGGATGACAAGAGGTTGATAAATTCGGGAACTGCGCCAGCGTTTATCACGACTTGAGTGTGCTCTGCAGTTCCAGATGCGATGTTCGTAAGGGCCCAGGCTGCTTCAAACTGGGCCGAGGGTCAGTGGGTTGGAAGGGTGGTGAAAGCGGGTCCACCAACCTGGAGCATGGATTGCCCGTTTCGCAAAAACTCGACAAAGCGAGGGACAACGCCACATTCAATGACTTTTTCGATGGGTGGATTCTTCTCCTTGGAAAGCAATTTACGGAACTTTGTGGTCGCGTCGAGCTGACGATCAGGATCGTCGGAAAAGACGCCCGAGATCATCTCGTCTGCAAGCTGGGAGTGTGTCAGTGGACGATGCGACAGCGAGGATAAGTAAGTCATACTGGTGGCTCCCAGTCTCTAGAGGTGGTCTCCTCATCGGAATCGACGGTGGAAGTAGGGAGGAAATTTCTCCTCTTTGCGATGTTCTCTTCGCGTTTCTGGCGTCTGATCTCGACTTGCTGCTCTTCGCGACGGCGTCGAAGGTCGTCCTGCTTCAGGCCACCCTTGTTCTTGTAGGCTACAAGTGCACGCGTCGATTGACGAGTGGACTGGGGGAAAGAGGGGACGTACTGGCTCTACGGTGTTCCATCGTGCGAGACTCCATTTGTGAGGACGAAAGCGTTGAGAGAAGAGATTCGTTAGTCGCGTCGCTCCAAAGCGTCCGTCCAAATCGTCGCCTTATCGGCCACTCCCAGTCACAATCCGTGATGTCACACAACGTCACATTAGATTCGCTACACACAACGTACGATTATCTACGCTTCCTCCTCAAACACGTACTGCGCCCCAAATCCTCAGTCAGCACTCAGCAACGCCATCAGACCTGCCTACATACCTCAAACGACGCGGGCGGCTCCGAGTCCCCCGTGCTTTCGTCCAATGCGATGTGCAGGTTCCGTTCACCCACAGACGGGTTGGGTACCGCACTCCCATTCCCCGTTGCCTCTGGCGGAGAAAGGTCAATCAACTCGGCTTCCTCATCCGGCCGTTCATCCACCAGGATCAGAATTCCGCCTCCACCTGCATATCGCTCCGACAACACCCCCGAAGGCCCATTTCCCTTCTTGCCCGTTCCAGCTGACGTGACCCTACCCCCCTTCCCAGCTTGTGTCTGGAACGACACGGGCCGGACTGGCTGATACCGTCCATTTGGAGGGAAGCCGATGTAGCTCAGCTGGGCCGGCGTCACGCGCGAAAAGTTTGCAACCTTTTCAAAGCTCGGTTCCGCCTTCCGCTTCGTCGGGATTGCCTTGGATTCATCCGATCCATTGGCAACCGCGTCTTCCGTCTTCATCTCGACGTCCCCGTCCTTCTTCGAGTCCACTTTTTCATCCTGTGAGGCAATCAGCAATCTTAAGTAGCTGACTCGTCATCTGTCTCACAGTCTCCATCGCATCTGAGTCGGCCGCTGCTTTTCGCTTTTCCCTTGCCTTCACCTTTGCCGTCGTCGAAAGCACAGCGGTGGCCATCTTCGCTGCCGTCTCCTTCTTCGGTGGCGTTGCAGGTGCTGGATACGCGAATAAACTTGGCCGGGCGTTCGAGATGAACTCGAATTTGGGCACCTGCAAGCTCGTTGGCATCGGCAACTCGTGGAATCAACCAACCAACCAACCAACCTTCAAGTCTTCATTCAGACCGATGA
The DNA here is from genome assembly GCA_003316195.1 of Neoboletus brunneissimus. Taxonomy (NCBI): domain Eukaryota; kingdom Fungi; phylum Basidiomycota; class Agaricomycetes; order Boletales; family Boletaceae; genus Neoboletus; species Neoboletus brunneissimus. The sequence goes on from QFEL01010987.1 coordinate 28,589, forward strand.
TAGCCGTAGGCTCAAACGCAAGGCAAGCGCAGTGTGCGAGAGGGTACCAATACCAGAACTGACAGAACAACGCCATGCCGACGATGGCGTTCGTATTTCGACTGCCTGCCCGACTTTGTAGGCTAATGGTCACGTTGCGACCCCCTGCATCGATAAACCCTTGACCAACAGCTGCACCAAAGCGTGCCATGGGATCCTCGTGTTTGTCAGAAATAACCTTGGTATAGAGTGCACGCGTGGATGACATGGACGGAGACGAAGCTTCAGATTGCTGTACGAGGATCATACCAAGAGCAACAAATGCCCCTTGGCGGACAAAGTCCACCCCATCCTTGGTCATTGGTTCCAGAATCTCGACAGCATCCTATAAGGTGCCCATAGGTTAGAATCCCGAGCAGCCTAAAAGTGCGTTCTTACCTGCATGCCGGTACCCGCACACGCGATACCAAGTGCAAGAGTAGCTCCGCACCTGACATGGGGATTGTAGCTCTCGCTGAGAAGCTGAACTATCCGGGGGACTTGACCGGGGTTCTTAAAAAGAAGGAACGCAAGTGACGTGACAGCTGCTCTCCGCACGTCGTCTGACGTGTCCGAAACAGCAATGTGTAACAATTGGCGGACGGCGTCATTGTTTGACGTTCCGGCATACGCGAGGGCGAGGGTGTAGACACCGCCGTAGCGCAGGATGGGATCCTATACAAGTCACGTTGGAAAGGTCTGACTAAAAGAGAGAAACCATCTACCTTCTCGGTCAACAACAATCGGATAGTCTCGTCAGCCTCCTCTTGCCGGCCGTAGAATACAAAAGCAAGAGCCATAGCCAAACCGCGGATGATCTTCTCGTGTTGAGTCTCTCGAGCGTAAGTGATCATCTCGTCGGCACAGGTTTGACTAGCAGAACCTAGCATTACGAGGCCCATGGCATATCCTGCGGCCTCGCCAGCAACAGCAGAATCCGAGAAAAGTGTTTCCTTCAGATCGTCGTACGCCTCAGAGCTGTGTCCACCCATTCCGGCAATCCCTAGACCCAAAGCGGCACCATGTTGCACTATCTCGCCTTGCGCGTTCTTCAGAGTTTCCCGAAGATAGTTTTCGACAGTCTGCCCGTTACCACAGCCGGCGTTGATCAAGCCTAATGCGTAAAGGGCTCCACCCTCCGAGTACGCAGCTCCCTGAATCTGGCTCTCTGCGCCATTCTGAGGGAGGTAAGGGCCGAGAATATTCATGCCTTCCTGGAAGTACCCCTTATGGATAACTCCGAGGGCGGCAGTGGTCGAGAACTTTGCCCAATTCGTAGCCATACCTAGCCACTCGAGATTTTCTCGTAGGAATACGTCTGACGTTGTTCCGGCATGCATAAACGCATTCTGCAGTGTGAGTGCGGTGTGGTATATTGATGACCGAGGCTCGAGTGAGTCCTAAATGAAATGAGTTCCATGACATGGCGTGTCGTGCGGATGGTTACCTTGCTGTTCTTCAAAATTAACATGTCCACCTTGTTCGATCGTTTGAGGAACTCGAGATAAAGCTTGACAGACTCCTGTCCGCCCAGTATATTGCGGAGCTTGTCAAATGTGTTCTTTGTTTCCTGCTTACCATGATCGGTCACGAAGGGGATAGAGTCATGCGGTTAAGAAAAACCAACCTCGGTTCCCTCTGGCAGGTGCTTCCGGACACCCTCTAAAAAGTCTCTTGTACCACCTTCAGCCAGGTCAAACGCAAACTGGTATGCAAGCAGCCTTTCTTTGGGAACTAGTGAAGTCAGTAATGGCGCGGTCAAAGTAGGGTTATTGAGCGTAACAAGGAGGCGTGCGAGTGAGTGGATATGCGAAGACTTTGTTTTGGAAGATGGTGCGGGGAAGAGCGGCAGGAGAAAGTTGAGGATCTGGTCACGGTACGAGAGGGAGAAACCGGTATCAAGAACGGCATCCATTGCGTAGGAGAGGAGTAATACATCGTGAGTGATGTTGTAAATCCGAGAAATCACGTCGAGGCGACGAGACTCAAGCGCGATTCCGATCGCCTGAAGGTAAGATGATAAGAAACGGTGTATGGGTCCTGGGTAAGAGTGAAATGCACCTGTCTGTACTCTCCTTCATCTATACAACGCTGGAATATGGATTCTATGATGGTCTGTAACCGAGGATCGATCTTGGTTCCGGAGGCTTCTTCTGAGCGCTGAAGAATGTATCTGTCTATGGCTTTGGCTGGATGACAGTGCATGCTTGTTGGCGCGCCTGTGTGAAACGGTAGAGAGAGACGTACAAATAACAGTTTCGACATATTCGCCCGAGTTGTAATCGCGAGCTTCTGTCTCGAACGCGTTGCCTGCGCCAAGGGCGAACGAGAGGGCTTCATCGTATTCGCCCAAATAGTAGTAGACTTTGCTGGCAAGAAGAGCGGCAAGATCGCGGACACCTTTTGGAAGCTGGTCGGACTCATACAAGCTTTCACTGTATAGGATGTAGTTGTGAGGGGAGAGAAGATAAAGAAGGGGAGAGAGACGTGCATGGGGGCGATGTGTTCTGATATTTCTGCCCAAAATTGGGGTACGAGGGGAAGGAGGGCGGTGAGGGCGTGCTGCTTGAATGCGACGTCGGGCTCTGAGAGGAGCGCGAGCACGCCGACGGCAGATGATTTGGCGCGGACGACCATGACGATGTGCTCTTATGAGACGCGTCACCGCACGCACGACTACACAGTCTTTCAAGCGGAGATTGTCGGAGATCCAATTCCCACTCCCGTCCCGACGCGAGCCTCGTCTCCGCCGCTCATCCGACCGACATGTCCTTCCTCGCCAGGACCTCCTCCCTCCGCGCCGTCTCTCGTCTCACCCGCCCGCTCGCGACAAACGCACCCGCAGGCTCCGACTACTATCCACGCCTCCAGGCTCTCCGCGAGCACGCCGCACGTGTGTACCCTGCTCTCTCTCTTTACTCGACTAGCTCACTTCAACGCAGATACCTCTGAACTCTGGCGCAAAATCAGGTATGTCATCACCATCGGTGCCTTTCATCCCGCTCAGCCTCTTCTCAGCTTCTACGTCGCGTTCCCTGCCAGTACGTCTCGCTTGCACAGCATCTCCACTCCGCCTCTCATCTCCCTTCCCAGCTTTTGTCACATGTGCATGGGTGTACAACCTCGAGTCCGAGCATGCCGCTCATGAAGACCCCTTGATAGAAGAAAACGACGGCACTCTTCCTCAGCCACCGCCGTATCCGTACCTGAACCGCAGGGTCAAGCCTTTCCCATGGGGCAGCAACTCTCTATTCTTCAACCCAAGAGTAAGTTTCCATGCTTCTAATAGCAGCGAATTTCTTCAACGTCGCACAGTACAACAAGGACATGGACAAGGTGGATGAGTGAATCGGGCTAGAATACTTGATTCCGCTTAATCCCCATTTACCTTGGGCTCCTCTTGTGTAGCAAGCGATGTGACAATTTGCGCCATTGGAAAGGGCACACTAGCTGTCGCTCACCATCAATTAGCACAGTTCCACCAATATAAACGTATTAGATCAAGTCCCGTGGGTATCAAGTAATCGCCTGCCAACATCGAATACACACACCGTCATCGCTGACATGTCGCTCAGCGAGTTCAGATACATATGTCGAAAAGGAGTGACTGAATCATCATTACTCTAGTACGTCAACCAAGCACCCAACAGAGCGCCCGCAAAGACGGTGACCAGCGCGGTAAGCACTGGTGAAGCTTTCAGGGTCATGGAATGCACATTCACGGCAGCGTTTGCGGTGCTGATAATTGGTTCAGTCTTATCCTCGATGATCAGGGTTGTTGCCTACCTGGTAGAGCTTGCAACCACAGTGTATTCTGAACCCGCAATCGAGGTAACGACACCTGCACTACCAGTCGCGAGGGTGACGGCAGGGCCACCGATAGATGTCACTATAAGACCACCATTGGCTACAGAAAATATGGGTGAGTATTAGATTAGCTTAATACAGTGAGCTTTTGGAACCACAAACATGTCACAGTTGCGACAGCAGCTCCGATGTTCGTGGTTCCCGCTGCATGGGACTCTAGCCAAGTCGAGGCTATAAAAACGTTTAGCGGTATTGCAATCACTGGACTAGCAACCATACCATCCGAGAGACCTTCCTGGACACCAACCGAGGCGGCGCTCACTCCATCCGAGTACCAAGAAGCGGCTGTAATGGGATTAAGTGCCAAGGCTTGAAGACCTGAAAGAGCGCATGCCAGCAGCGGTCGCCTCAGTATAATAAGAACCTCCAATGGCTGTGTACGAGTCTATGGCACTACCGACATCGTCTGACGGTCCAGAGTGAGCACCAAAACTCGAACACGGGTGTCTCGCTCACATCGGCGTTCGATTGCGACGGGCTCAGCACGGCCAAACGCCACCAGGGCAAGGATGGTAGATGCAAGGATTGTGTTGGCGTGCATGATCAATCGCAATGGAATAAAAACGTTAGAATTCGAAGGGGGGGTCGCAGACGAAGAGAAGGGGTGCGTAGGGAGCGAATTTCAAGTATAAAAGACGAGGCGGTGTCATGTCTACCATCAGGATATCGCGTACGACGACCTGTCTCTGCCAAACTGCCAATGGTGCGTCGTTAGGCGCGCTGCACTGCTTGTCGGTGCTGCCCAAAATAGGCAGGTGTCGTAGATCATCGATCAACTCACGCCAGTGAGACTGTGGGTGTCCCAAAACTCTTCTTCGTCCCACTCGCACGCCATGCCTCGCCCCATCATCGCACCTTCCGTGCTCGCCTCTGACTTTGGCCAGCTCACCGCTGAGTGCAACAGGATGATCAAAGGGGGTGCTGAATGGCTCCATATGGGTATTTCTCCTGAACGACATCTTTGATGGCTCCGTGACTGACTGCAGCGCCTCCCCCCACGCAGATGTCATGGATGGGTATGCTTTGTCGCATCGTGCCCCCTGACGTGCTGACCCATTGACAGCCACTTTGTTCCAAACATCACCATGGGTTGGTTGCCGCTCCACAGAGAACCGCCATCCTGACGTGTGCTTCAGGTGCACCTGTACTCTCGTGTGTATCCAAGGGTGTCCCTGGAATTTTCATGGATTGTCACATGATGGTAGCGCAGCCTGAGAAGGTAACCGTACACTGCACTTCGCACTGCAGAGGGGTAACGCCCCGGTTTATCCTAGTGGGTCAACGACATTGCCGATGCAGGAGGTGCATTGTACTGTTTCCACATCGAAGCAGCTTGTAGGCCTGCACTTTACCTACTTCCCATGCATTTCTAATACGCCGAAGCGGATGCTGTGTCCCTCATCCGTGCTATCCACGACCGCAATATGAAGGCCGGTGTGGCAATCTCACCAGATACGCCATCCACAGCCATCACGGATGAAATCGGTGCCGCTGCCGATATGCTGTTGGTCATGACCGTATATCCCGGTAAGCTGCACATGTCTGATTGAGATCATCGCCAGTCCATGAAAGACTTGCGTTAGGCCGCGGCGGTCAGAAGTTTATCGAACGCTGTGTTCCAAAGGTCGCTGAGCTTCGTGCTCGATTCCCCGATAAAGATATCGAAGTGGATGGTGGCGTTGGCCCGAAGACGATTGATGTCTGCGCTGAGGCTGGTACGCTTTTGGTTTGTAGTCACGACCCTGAACCTGAGAACGTGCGTGCACAGGCAGCAATGTCATTGTAGCTGGAACTGCAATCTTCGGTGCCCCTGACCCTGGGGACGTCATCGCACAGTTAAAGGCGAGCGTCGCCGCTGCCCAGGTGAAAAGAACTCAAGCTCCGTGATTAGATGTTCGTTTCACAACTAGTAATGTTCTGAGAGTGAAAATATTAGAATTCAAATATGTTATCGTCCTATGCAAGTCCTACAGCTAGATCATTGCTACGACTTTTTCACTGCGCATGAACTAGCTAGCATGGTCCTGAATGAATGGATTAAAACGTGGAAGGTATGGACAAGGAAAGGATGGTCATCAGAAGGCTGGTATATGTTGTCACAGTTCGCACTGGAAGAGGTCAGAGATTTCTAATCCAACAATAGCGATGAATGCAAATTGTATGCATGTACGATATGCGTAATCGTGAAAAATGTGGAGTTGAATATCAGATTAAGTAGATCGTCGAACAAGTAGTGAAGATCGTGAGCTGGACAGCGGGTCCCTGTAAGTCGTCACCATTGAAGCCATTCTCCATACATGTTCGGCCGTTCACCACGAACGTACGCTTCAAAGGTTCGTTTGAGGACAGTTGCCCAGTCAAGGTCCCGTCTATCGTCAACGACTCTGTCTACCCATTCTTCGGGGTCGGTATCCGGGACAGCGGCAGCACGTGCGGCTCTCTCGCCAGCTGAGAATTTTGGTCCAAGATCTGGCCAATTGCGCGAAGGGTCGAATGGCTTCCACCTAAGTGCACATAGGTCAAGCAGCGGAACCACATTTGATCACAAGAAACACTGACCAAAAGTTGTGGAAATGATATGAGTAGGCACCACGGAAGAAGCCTTCAAAGCCCAAAGCCTGCGGCGCTGCACTGCTTTGCGTAGGTGTATTGAAAAAGTCGGCAAACCTGTTGGAAGTGGTTCAGTAATGTCGACTTTCAGTTTGGTATATTGGTGCTCACTCCGTAAAATATGGTTGAGGGGGTCGCTCGCGCTGGAAAACCTCGGTGTTGAGCCACGCGGAGTCAAAAAGAGCATCCGGAAGGCGTAAAAGGAGACCTTCTAAGTGTGCGTCCTTTGTGTATCGGGAAACCGTCATGGGGTGAAAATCCAAGCCGTTTTTGAGGGCCGTGCGGAAGAGGAACGATCCGAGAGCGGAGTTTTTGTTCATACGAAGCACTGCAGTATTGTACTTCTCCAGACGAGACCACCGATATGCGAACCCACCCTTCCAGCCCCAGAGCTCTTCCCAGTCCCGTAGGAAGATGGTGTCTGCATCAAGATAAATACCACCAAACCTATGGCATAGGACGAACCGAGCCATGTCAGACAAGATGACGGAAAGGCGATCATATGACGATGAAGATTTAGAACCCGTGCGATTAAGCATGTCATCTTCATCGGACTTGTCGCTGCCGGTGGAAGATGGTTTGGGGGCTGCGACCGTGTCGGTGCTGTTATCTGACTCAACTGTCGCAGAGGCCTCGGCACTCTTGGATCGATCGGCAGGAACGTTGATAATATGACCTCCGGAATTGAATAGGGTTTCCCTGAGCTCTCGCCATTCGTCTTTGAGTTCAGGAATACCATCGAGCTGGTCGGTGGTATTCCAAAGCTTGAATTTGATAACATCTTTGAACCTGGGGTGCAAGAATGGAGCTGCCCATGGATTTGTCTTGAGTTGTTCATACATGTCGGTAAGGGCCGAGGGATTGGGGACAGAGGCTGCGGGGCCAGGGTTAATCCACAACCAAAACTCTGGCCGACAAACGTTGGGTTCAAAGTCCTCTTTCAGATGAAGGCCGAGATTTTGCGTAAACAGAAAAGACAGAAGGGCGAGATACGGCTTGTCAGTGAAGGGACCAGTCCAGAACATATGGAAAAGGCGGGGATTTTCCGGGTCGCATAGAGACGGGAGACTGGAATATGGGATATGCTGCAGTGTTGGACGGAGAGCTAGAGGAGGCTCCCATTCCACCCCACGTTTTTTCGCGAGTCCAGCGTTAGGATCCTGGATACCAGCAGACTCTGCAGGACGCGGTGCAATCACGTTTGCCAACGATATTTGCGCTGGTTCGGTGAAGTTTTCACGGTCTTGCTCCATGTAAATGTATCTCCACTCGTCCATCTTACCTCTCCTCAGGTGGTTACCGTTGTCTAGGCCAGCGCCGAGGCGGAGGACTTCAAGGCAATCACGAACATACTGGATGGAGAGGATGAGTATGATGCAGATGCATAATGAATATTATTCACCTTGTTCTGGGAGAAATCGCACTGCTCCATGATGATGTCTAGGTCGGCAACAGAACCGGGAACGGGACGCGGAGGGTAGGCAACGTTTGGCGGCTGACTGTGGATATCGAGGTAGACACGGCGTGGACCATCCCCTCGTGTCGTCGTGGCTACAGGACCGGGCGGCGGTCTAAAACGAGAAGGGATAGTGGGGACTTTTCGTGGAGGAAGGGCGGGATTTAGAGGTGGGGTCGTCAGACCAACTTGCTCCGGAACTGATGGCGTGTGTTAGAGCTACGGTAGACTGCAAAGGTATTCGGATGACTTACTCTCCCTCTTGCTGGGGTAATGGCCACTGGCAATCTCCCATTTCCAAATCCGTTGGAGATCCTCTCTGCCAAAGACGAGGGTGGATGACTCTCCGAAATTGGGGGGCCACTGCTTCTCCTCCGGACCAAACCTACGGGCGAAGGAGAAGAATGTACAGAGGAAGGCGATCAAGAGCAGGCATATGATGAGTGGCCCTCGTCGTCTACCGAAGCGCAAGAAGCCAAGTTGCTGCATGCGGGTGGGGTTCGGCATGAAGAGACGCAGCCTGCGCGTGCGCACGCCCGGGATTGAGACGGAGACAGGGACCGTCCAGGACATGGAGCGTGTATGTCCGTGCATCTTCTCCCGGACAGCGGAGGAGTAGGTTGGAAGGCCGTTGGTCAAGCGTGCCTTCTCTGCGTAGGCATTTCCACGTTGCGGTATGGAAAAATAATTGAGGGACGCCATGGGTCCAGAGGACGGCGACGAGGAGAGGGCGCCGGACTGCGAGTTTTAAAAAAATGACAGTGATGAGGAGATGCCAGAAATTTCAGTCCCCTTACTGCCTCGGCTGCGCGCGAAAACATTTCCTCTCTTGTATGTGCGCAGCAGTTGAAACCTTGGCCCGTACATATGTATACAGTCCCACGTCCGGAAAACAATCTGAACTACCAACGTATCCATTCCCCGTACATATTCGGGCGTTCGCCCCGAATGTACGACTCAAATGTCCGCTTCAGCACCGTAGCCCAGGCGAGATCGACCTTGTCATCCTCCATCTCGTCTACCCATTCGTCCGGATCAACGTCGGGATTGGCAGCCGCTCTAGCAGCACGTTCACCCTCCACAAAACGTGGCCCGAGATCGGGCCAATGGCGAGCCGGATCGAATGGTCGCCACCTAGCGTCAAACGCGTAAGTATGTGAGAATACCCGTCAACAGCAGGATGCACATACCACGAATTATGGAAATGATACGAAAACGCGCCTTTGAAGAACCCATCAAATCCAGTCGCAAGAGGAGCAGCACCTTGATGCGCAGGAGTACTGAAAAAATCGGAAAAGCTAATCTGGAGGTAGCAACGAGCCCTTGCAGGATGAAGAGAAGAACTCACGTGGTAAAGAAAGGGTGAGGTGGTCGTTCGTGTTGTAACCCCTCAGTATTGAGCCAACCAGGATCAAAGAGCGCGTCAGGGAGCTGAGTCAACAGCGGCGATAGATATGCATCCTTCAAGTACCGAGTGACCGAGCTGGGGTGGAAATCGAAGCCATTCTTCAAGGCAGTCCGAAACAGGAACGACCCAAGTGCGGAGCCCTTGTTGAAATGGAGCACTGCAGTGTTATAAAAATTGTGATAAGACCAACGATAGGCAAATGCCCCTTTCCACCCCCATATCTCTTCCCAATCACGGAGAAGGAGGGTATCTGCGTCAATGTAAATACCACCAAAACGATGGGTGACAATGAATCGAGCCACATCTGACAGTATTACCGAAAGTCTGTCGTACGACGCTTGCGATTTCGAGCCCAAGCGATTGGTTATGCCATCACCGGACGCCGGTCTTGCTGAGTTTGGACCAGGGATGCTAACAGATATGCCCCCAGAATTGAAAAGAGTGTCCATTGAGCGCCATTCGTCCCGTAGCTCTGGAATACTATCAAGTTGTTCAGTGGTATTCCAGAGCTTGAACTTGATGATCCCCTTGAAGCGCGGATGTAAGAAGGGGGCCGCCCAAGGATTTGTTTTCAAAGACTGGTACATGTCCATCAGCGCTGAAGCCGCAGGGGTGGCAGCTGCTGGGTAAGGGTTGATCCAGACCCAAAACTGAGGGTGACATGCTAGTTCATGACCGTTCTCGAGTTGAAGTCCGAGATTCTGAGTGAACAAGAACGAAAGAAGGGACGCATATGGCTTATCATCGAACGGACCAGCCCAATACATGTGGAAAAGACGTGGATTTTGCGAATCGCATGGTGTGGCATGCAAGATATGTCTTTGCGACGGCGGGAGACACAAGGGAGGCTCCCATGGGATGCCTTTTTTCTTCTGTAAACCTGCGTTTGGGTCATACCGTCCGATTGGGTATACAGCGGGGACCCGAGGATTAATAGTATGCTGAAAATGTAGATCTTCTGTGTTAGATTCTTCCTCCGTGTATATATACTTGACTTTGTCCAAATTTCCTCGTCGTACCCGTCGGCCGTTATCCAGACCAGCACCAGTTCGTAGGAATTCAAGGCAGTCGCGGACAAACTGACTGCTTTTCAGATTTCGACCCTGGAAAGGGAAAGAATGCACGACCCACCTTTCCGTTGACGAAATTACAGCGGTCTAGTATTATATCCAGGTCTGCGATGCTGCCCGAGATTGGTCTAGGTGGGTATGCAGCTGTATCGGGATCCGGAGAAAATTTTTGTACTATATGGTATGTCCTTTGAGGACCAACGCCTCGGGGTGAGGTGATTACAGGACCATGAGGAGGGGTAAATGATGAAACGAGTGTGTGCGCCTTGGCAGGCGGCAGGGCAGAATTAAGTATGGGAGTGGTGAATCCTATCTGCTCCGGTACTGAGACGAGATATGTACCGAATCAACTGTACGCCCGTCAAACGATGGAAGATATCTCACTCTTTGCATTGCTTGGATAATGGCCGCTATCTATCTCCCACCGCCAAATTCTCTGCAATTCATCCCTGGTAAACACTAGGGTCGAATCTCTGAAGGTTGGGACCCAGATTGTTTCCTCTGTGCCCAGGAGTATCAGAACGACACAGACGGCGAACAGCCCACCGAGAAAAACGCAACAACGAGCAAAGAATCCTCTGGGACTGAGCCAAGGTATGGGCTGTGTGTCTGTGGGGTTTACTACCCTTACGCGGACACGGCGCGGTTTGGCCCCACGTGCAGAAACAGGAAGAGGGATGGACCACGGTGTTTTCTCTTGGACGGCGGACGAGTCGGTGTGGTGGGTGTATCGACCGCGGCGGAGGATGGTCTCGTATCGAGATGGAAGCATTTTAAATAAGTGAGGAAAGGAACGGTCAAGTCACATCGCAAAACTCGAGACAGGCTTGAGAATTCACGACAGCTACGATACGGCAAGCATTCCGAAGCCCGCCATGTGCGAGACGCTTCACTACAGCGGCAATTCTACGTCGTCAGATACAAACGGTCACTCTACGCCAACTCAATGCGCGCCAAGGGGTTGTAATTCAAGATCAGCAGGATCAGTTGGCACGGAGAGAATCCGAAGCGTGTTGGTGTGCCCTAGACCTCCCTTCCACCCCTGGACGGCGATGATGGTCGTGCCAGTCTTGATGATATTCAACTCAAGAGCATTTTTCAATCCAAAACGAATGCGATTGTCAACCTGAGGGGAAAACACATTCAACGTGCGCTCAAAAAATCCTCTGAACCAGCAACGCACGTCTTTCTGCCATTGACTCTCGGGAATGCCGCGCGGCTCGGGGTACCAGAACGGGTAACATCCGCGGTGCAAGTGGATCTGACGAGCAGTCTGCTCGTTACGGGTCACTGAACGGAGACGTGCCACATTAATACAACAGCATGATCTCATGCTCAGACCAGCATACCGGTGATGATCGGGACCAAAGGTCGGTACTTGGAAACCAAGCGAGCAGTGTTACCGCTGGTAGATAGCACGATAATGGCACTAGCATTCTGCTCGGAAGCTGCAGCAACCGCAGCAATCGCCACGGTTTCCACTGTTTCCGTGGGACGAGGTTGAATTGCCTTTAGTTCATCATATAGAGGGGGATAGCAAATAGCAGCTTCAGCAAGAAGGCATGTTTCAGCCATCATGAGAACTTTTATTGTTTTCAGCCAATCACTCTGAACTGCAACATGCAGAACACCTACCGGATTCCACGGGATAACTTCCTTTTGCAGTCTCTCCTGACAACATGACACAATCAGCACCATCGAGCACAGCGTTCGCAACATCGCTGACTTCCGCACGCGTGGGCCTCGGGTTATACTGTGGATATTTTTGTAAGCTAACACCAAGGAAGACTTCTTTGGCTCACTGTCATGGACTGCAAAAGATTAAATTAGCTCTCATCCACGTTAAGGGGCAAGCGGAGGTTCACCTCAAGCATCTGCGTAGCAACGATCACAGGCTTTCCGGCAATGTTGCATTTGGCAATCATCATCTTCTGGGCCAGAAAAACCTGACTTGCGGGAATCTCGATACCAAGGTCACCACGAGCAACCATCACTCCATCACATTCGCGCAAAATTTCATCAAAGTTTTCTACGCCTTGTTCATTCTCGATCTTGACGATGATCTTGATGCTAGCACCGTCGGGACCAAGGACCTGACGAATGTCCTTGACGTCCTTAGCACGGCGGATAAACGATGCAAAAACCATGTCGACGCCATTCTTGACACCGAATTGCAGGTCCTTCTTGTCCTTTTCAGAGAGTGCCGGGAGATCTACATCCGTCTTGGGGAGATTGACGCCCTTACGAGAAGAGAGGGTCCCGTTGTTGATAGCACGAACGCGAATGTTGTTGCCGTCGATGTACAGGACGAGGAGAGATAAAATACCTAACTGTGGGTGAGCATATGACTCAAGAATTGCAACGATGGGATCACCGTCGTCGACATAGATGAGCTTTCCCGGTGCAGTGACCTTGGGAAGATTTTTCTGCGACAAAGAGGAGCGATGAGAACGCCTAAAATGTGTTAGCCAAGAAAAAGAACTGACGTAGTCGAGCCAAAGGCACTCGCTGTCGCAGGACTCGCTGTACTTGTCATCTGTGGTAATTGTGAATTCATGTCCTGCCTTGATGGGGATCTAAAGCCGGCGTGAGTCTTGCTGACCAGCAGAGACTAGCGTATATGCATACGTCTTTTCCATCCTTCATCAGACCAGTTCGGATCTCAGGACCTTTCTACGGAATAATGAACTCGATCCTTTAATCGAGCGCTGGGGGGGCACGTACAGTATCCAGAGCGATCGCAACAGGACGTCCAGGCTCGGCTTCAGATCTGTCTCAACATAGATGCACTGTCTTGAGAGGAAGAAGTGGCTCACCGGCGACCACCTTTCTGGTGTTGTCGATGACACTCTGATGGTAGTCATATGAGCCATGGGAGAAGTTCATTCGAACTGAGGTCCATCACGACGTGAGCGATGCAGCACAACCGCATTGGCGAGGGGGCAACTCACCGACATTGACACCCGCACGCCTCAATGCGGCAAGCTTTTCGACAGTGTTTGTATTGGGCCCTGCAAGGACATGAGACTCTTGACCGGACCGCCGAGTCTGATGAACTCGCACCAATCGTTGCGATGATGGAAGTCTAAAGGTCTGGTGAGCCTTGAGTTGGCCCGTTGATGAAGAGCGGTGACGTACCTTGCGAAGGAACTTGCTCTCAGCCGTTGGTTGGATGGCCTTTGTAGGGCTCAGGGTAGAGTTCCACTCGAGCTGAGAGTGAATGCCGTCGTAGGTGAACATGGTTGGCTTGTTGGTCGGGGAGGAGAGAAATCGAGGGTGTGATCTCGCGTTTCTGTAGTAGCAACGGAATAGGGAGAGGCGTTCAGCACCTCTGGGGGAGAGACGGCTGAGTGGAGAAAGGAAAGGAAAGGGAGAGCTGATCATAGCCAATGCAGACTTATCGACTGCCTGGGTATATCTGGCGGGCATGGTGCGGGACTTACCTGACGTTTTGGGTGCTATACGCGAGCGATGGGCGCGGCGATGTGCACTGTGCAAGCTCAAGCTCAAGAATCGTGTCGCGTCTGATCAGGCCTTTTTATCTCTGATCACTACATTTCCGATCCGGGTCTCTCCTAGCCTGCCAATCGCCAACCGGATTGCGGCCGCAGTAACTCACGACGAACGTGTCAACGACTGGTTTCAACACATCTGCGATAACATTACGACACACACATCAATCCACCGCCATCCACCCGTGTATGCATGGAAGCTAGACCAATTTCTTGGCATAAGGGAGGCGGAACAGTAATTAAAGGACTGAGCTGAAATGGGAGCGAAGCAGAACGTATATAGCGGAAAACAAGCAGAACAACAACACAAAAATCGTCGTTAACCTTACAGTACCCTTAGTGTCCACCCGTGCAAACCCCCGTCCGCACTCGCCGCGGCTTGAGCAGCAGCGAGCCAACCTGGATCCGCGGTTGGTCCCCCAGGCGGCGTTAGAACGTGGCCGGGAGCCATGCCACTGAGATCCATGGATTGGAATACATTCTCACATGCTATCGTTCTTCCGGAATGGTAGCCGATCCCATCTGAAGCTCTAATAAACAGAATGGGCAGACTTCTGCCAGTAATCGACGGCTGTGGCGAGCTGTTGCCCGTTTGGGGGCCGCCACTGGCTGGTCCGTCAACTTGGGTCCCCGCTGCGGCGCTTTCGCCACCAGTTGGTGTTGGATGGGGCCCAGTTGTTGTACCATCGGCGGTTAAAGCGTTAGGGGGAATGACGTCCTCCTGGAGTGCTTTGATAACTTCGGTAAGTGAAGGCATCTCCACCGTCACCAGAATGTGCAATGGTGGGTATCTCCCCGCGGGAACATTGGAGGAAACACCCGGCACGGTTCCGTCATTTGGCGCCAATTCAGATGATGGCCCCGGTATTCCACTGCCGTACGAAATATCTGTGAGGGGTCCAGGTGCATGTGGCGGAAAGCAACGTGCACGGAGGGGACCAATATTGCCAAGGTAGACTGTGAGCGGTTGTTGTGTGCGTGTTTTCGGGTCTTCATAAAAGAAGTTGGAGACTGTCAGTTCCAAGGTGTTATTAGCTGGGCGATAGCTCGGAGCCGTAAACAGTGTCGGGAATGGCGTAATAGGAAGTTCGGGTATCGAATTGTTCTGACCGAACGCATCGAAAAACGTGTATTGGAACTTGGCTGTGAATGACAACGGTCAACAAGTGAAGCGTATGAACAATACAAGATACACATACAGATGCCGACGATTGTCCAACAGAGATAATCATCCACTTCATCAGAGAGAATTCGAACGCCATCTTTCATCTCTTCTCTAACACGAGGCGATTGAAATATGAGGGGGTGCGTTCCCCCTTGTGATGACACCCCAGGAGTAGACGGGGTGACTCCTGGTGGGCCAGGGACAGGGCCTGCGGCGGACAAGTAATGTCTCGAGCCATCAGCATTGACCCGCTGCAACGCTATTTTTTGCATCTGACTGACGGGGCCGCCATCTTCTGGAGAGACCCGGCCTTTGTCTACTTTCCGGATGATGAGGGGGGATGTCGCGATATTAGAGAGCGTGTCAGATAACACTACTTCACACCCATACGTCACGGCCTGGTGGCCACCTGAATAGTGAACGTGAGTATTAACGCATAATACTTTCCGGTCACGTGAAAACATACCGTGGACTGGCGGAGCATCCTCTGGGCGGCGAACTACATTTACATTGAAAGCTGACCAGCCGACGTTACTGGCACACAATTGGGCAGAGTCAATGGTCATGTATTTGGTGCGAACCGTCTGAGAGTTGATACGGTTGAAAAGAGAAACTGGACCTCCAGCCAGAATGCACGATGAGATGTTACGCGTCTTGGCTGTCTTCTTTGAGGGCTTAGATATAATTGTTACAGGAGCTGAATCAAACGACGCCCAAACACGACCAGCATTATCGCCGCCGCCCTCCCCCGTGGCCGAAGGGGGGTCCATGATATCGAGAGATAGAGTGAAGCTCTTGGCCTTGGCGGTACCGGTGACGTGGAGGAACTTGAAGCTGCCGGTCATGTTATTGTCGAGGGAAGTTTTCTGATCAAAGGAGCGGTCTCCTTGTTCAGAAACGACAGCCATGGAGAGTTGCTGGGAGCGCATCTGCCATACTGGTCCCTGAATGTGGACGATAGGAGGGGGACAGAGGAAGCGCTTTTCGCTGCCATATGATTTTTGGGCGACGGCGGCATGGAGACACATTACCGTGGTCATCGGTATGACGCGCGCTGGGTCCTGGGAGACATGATCGCGTACGGTACGGCGAATTTTCGGATGGGGATCCTCCTGTTCCCCTTCATCAAGCTTGCGCTTACTGTTCTTACTACCAGAGGGCTTATCGCAGAGGCGGGGTGAATAATGACGCGCTTAAGCGCTCGATGAGGGACTTACTTGAGGAAGCAAGGTGACGTGATGCGAAGCTGTGAGCTGAGGAGGAGGAGGGGGAATGGCCCAGTGATGGAGGGCAGACTCTGGGGGCAACTGGTCTTTGCGACTCGCGGCAAGGATAGACTGGAGAGACGCGCTTGGATCGGGATTAGAAAGGGCGGAGGGGGCGGCGGCGGTCATGGTGGGATGCGAGTGGTTGACGAGGCCGTTATTGGTGGATGAGGGGGGGTGCTGCTGGGGCTTGACGGAGGACAACTGTTGGGTAGTTTGATGGGTGATATGTTCAGCGGGAGGAGCGGTGGTGTTTACGAGAATGTCGAGGGACGGATGGGGGGGAGAAGGGGGGCGGGGAGACGAGCTCTTTGACGCAGCCTGGTGGAGGTGAGCGTCGAGGTGAGCAGCGTCGGGCATTGAGATGTGTGGGGAAGAGAAAGGATGGAATGTCCTCATAACAGTTTCCCGCCAGGGATAACGACGTTGGCTGCCAGCTGTGGGAATCGAGAACAGAGGTGGGAAAAAACGAGAAAGCCTGAGAGTCGTTCAAAGTACTTGCAGTCCCCCGATGACAAATTCACACCAACACGTGCTACACCGTGGGAATTCAACCACACGGTCCCGGCACCGCCACGCGCCTCCCCGGCCCGTCTCCCTTCTCGGGCCCCGGTGCTCGCAACAATTCACATGTATTCAATCTACGTACAGACGATGCGCAGACGGCCACCGTCGTGCGGCATGTATTACAATGTCCTAAAAATGCAGAAACATAGACCAACGACATGCTAAAATACGACGGAATATCCCAATGCAAACTCGGATCACAGGTCAAGTAAAAATATCGTCCATCAAGTCAATAGTCCCCGCGTGCATCAAGAAGAGTCGTTAACGTAGCCAATTTTCACTAGAACGCTCGCAGAACGACAACAGAATCTAGCTGGGAGGGTCACGGAGGAACCCGGACGACCTTCGCCCGTCACCGGTTCCGTCGCGTGGTCGACTCTGCCCAGGGAAGGGCACAGTGGCGCTAGCAAGTGCGCGAGAGTCACGTCTAGACCCCCTGTGGTCTGGACGGATGCCCAGCTCAACGTCGTGCTGGTATCGTTGCCAGTCCTCCACTCTCAACATCGACTGCCGCTTCGACGAACTCGACGCATTAGGACCACCACGGATCGCGGCGAGCTTGTTCGCGCTCAAGGCATTGGCGCTGGAACTTCGATCGCCGGCTCTGCCTGCGTCGATCAACGTCGAACCCCGTTTGCCCGACCCATCGTCCGACTTGCGCTTCGCTCTCTCCTCGCGCTCAAGTTCCGCTGCTTTCTCCGCTTGTCGTCTACTCACTACCTCCCGCTCAATAGCCCTTGATCGCTCCCAACGACTCTTGGCCGCCGCGAGGTCCGCAGACTCCTTCTCGGCCTGAGTAATCGGGTTTTGTAGCCCATGCATCTTCTGTCTATGGCGCTCTTCAAGTTCCTCGAACGTTGCAACACGCTGTGGCTCAACCTTCTGGGGAACAGGAGCGACAACATTGCCACGAGGTAGGATGAAGGGCACGTTCGAACCGGTGTCCTGGGCAACTGGTTTGAAAGGTCGCATTGGAGGTAACACAATGGGGATGTTTGGGTTCGGCTCGGGAGAGTTCTTTGTAGGGCGAGCACGGGTGAGGATGTGGGGGGTGGTGTTGGGCGGAGGCTGCTCAAACACAGGGGCATGACCGGGTGGTTGCAGCAGGACAGCAGGAATGTTACTACTGGGACGGTTCTGTGACTTCTTCGTCTGCGCCTTTGGCATGCTAGCGAGCGTGGCGGCGATAGGTATATCTTCATCTGATGTGTCTTTGGGAGTGGTATCGTTGCCGCTGACCTCGAGCATGCTCTCACGACGCTTGCGCTGGACGAGGGCTTCAGTCACTGCCTGAGGAATGGGAAGGCGTTGGGCGTTGGGCATGGTTGCAGAGACAGGCGTGGTGGGAATGGGTGCGGTCACACCTGATGGTGGCTGGAGTAGTTTGCGGTCGCGTACGTAAGCATCCCAATCATCGTCTTTCAACGGAACGCTCGTGGGACGGCTTATGGAGGCGCCAAGGGGGGGTGCATCAACGAACTTGGACAATTCCATAGACAGTGCGCGACCACGCGGATCAGGTTGTCTTGGAGGTCGTGTATGAGGCCGAGGGGCAATAGCATTGTCGAGGTCGTAACTGAGAGTACGACGTGAGGTGAGCGAGACCTTGCGTGAGCGAGAATCATCAGAGTCTACGCCAGGTGTTTCTGACCGCAACGCATCAATGGAACGCCGGATAGTCTGGATTTCAGCAAGGAGTTCCTCCTTGCGGGCGAGGTCGCTCAGCTCGGCGGAAATCTGAGCCCTCTGGGCTTCCTTGGCTTCTCTGCCGACGTCCGGCTCTGCATCGGTGATGAAGCCTGCCGGGACATCGTCCTGAATTCCAACTCCAAGGTCTAGATGAGGGAGGAGAGTTCCCGGGGCCTGAGGACTTCTCACAGTACGCTTGACTTCGTCCTCGGGCATCGGTGCTGCCATG
Source organism: Neoboletus brunneissimus (assembly GCA_003316195.1). Taxonomy (NCBI): domain Eukaryota; kingdom Fungi; phylum Basidiomycota; class Agaricomycetes; order Boletales; family Boletaceae; genus Neoboletus; species Neoboletus brunneissimus. Next base: position 47,445 of record QFEL01010987.1, read on the forward strand.
AAGTCGGAGACACCGGAGACATGCCGAGCACGACCGCCAACGAAAGTAAAAGTGGACGAACGACCTTCGTTGGATCCAGACGTCGGAAATTCCTTCATGAGAGGTGTGCCCGAATATCCGCTGCCCGACCGAGCATGTGTTCCAAGGGACGGGTGATCATTCTCCCACTCTTCTTTCTCTTTCGCGAGCTCCACAAGTCGGTCAGACATATTGAGTTCAGCTTCTTCGTCTCTGCGTTTTTGCTCTTCAGCTATCTCTTTTAGCTTTCTCTGGAGAACGCGAAGGATACGCAATTGGACTGCGCCTCCCATAAGGGCCACAGCACCGATCAAGCCAAGTTCGATCTCCATGGTCTGCGAGACAGGAAATGCAATATTGTTGCTAGTATACTTGGGGAACAGATCACTGAATCCCAAGTTCCACACGTAGAACTGGGTGGAATATGTAAGCGCCCAAACAAAATCGCACTAGCAAGCGTTACATACTTCCTTGAGTCCTGCAGTAGTGTAACAATCGACGCCTAGAATGAACGCCGATGACCCAACGAAAGCGGTTGCCAGAAGCAACATGTGCCAATGGAGCTTTGGTATCGTACAAAGCACGAAGGCAACGACACCGCACGCTGGAGAAGGGGTTAGGCCTGGAATGCAGAATGCGTCAAGATCATACCGATATATAATATCCAGCGTAATCCAACGGATGGAATAAGGCCACCATTCCTGAAACATTGTATCCACAAACCAAAGGCGAAGCCTCCCCAGGCCCCGATGAAGTATTTGGTGGCCTTCCAGAAGAAGATGGTGAAGGCACCTCCCATTATACCGGCCACGGAAGAGGCGAGCACGAACATGCCCTGGAGCGTTGTGCTCGGGGGATTTACTGCCGGGAGAATGCCAAATTTGACGATGAGAACGAAGCAAACGAGCGACAAGGTGTAGAATCCAATGAGGAAGAACGAAGTCCTGAAAGACCGAGATTCAACGATTGGCTGTGTAGTCTAGAGGAAAGTGCGCACCATCTATTCTTATGGCCCCAGAATGCACTTGGCAGCCCTGTCAAAATGAGGATAGCTCCTAGAACGCCAAAAGCGGGGGTGATTTCTGTGGCTAGCACAATGGGCGTTGGGGATGGAGAGGCCGACGATGAAGCAGTGGGTGTTGGAAGTGTGCTGGTGACATTAAAGACGGTGGGAACTACGGTAGTGAACGGGATATCTTGGCTACCAGAATGACTGACGGATGTTGCGGTGTAGGAACTCGTCTCGAGAAAAGTAGTGAGGTTTGAGGAGGGGGTCGGGGTCGGGGTCGGAGTGGATGAATTGGTAGTGGTTGAGTTTACCGGGGCGGACGTGGACTGAGCGGAGACATGGAGAAGGAGAGACGAGAAGAGAAGAGACAAGAAGCCAAGGATGCGAACTGGAGGAGGCCTCATCGTTGGCGGGGGGGAGGGGAGGAGGAGGAGGGGGAGGAGGGGGAGGAAGGGGAGGAAGAGGGGAAGGTAAGCGAAACGAATAGTACGAGAGGATGGGAAGGCGAGAGTCCGGGGAGGGCCTGGCAGACGTCAGCCGCCACGGGTCCCGTGTGACGAAAGTTGACGACACCCTTCTGCTTCGCCTCACGCAAGCCTTGGATCTCGTACCAACTTGGTCTCTTGTTCTCGATCAGACATGTTTCCACTAACGCGACGAGTAGGTACCCGAGCGGCGACGAGCGGGCGTAGAGGCGGAATCATGTCACTCGGTCTCGCTTCCTTGAGCTTCGCAGGAACGCCGAGTTTCATCACCACCACAACTCCACATGTTACACATGTGCAAAATTAAAGCTTACGTCCAAGTGTTGTCATGCCTACAAACACAGCACGGTATAGGTATGTCGCACATACAGTACAGACTAGTCAAAATGTTCCAGTCTAGTAGGCTGGATGCCGATCCGCGAAAGAAGGACACTCATATTCCTGGGGCCATCCGTCACCACCACCTTGTTCCCTGTGCTTTCTTCCTTGCGCTCTTCAAGGATAGTGATTACCTTGCCTCGTCTCCCAAATCGCCCCACCCGACCTGCAACGTGCAGATATGCATCACCCGGCCGTCCTTCGGGGACTCCGAGCATGAAGACATGAGTCAGATCCGGAAGGTCAATTCCCCGGACCGTAGCGAGAGTAGCGACAATCAACGCCGGGTTCTCGTCCGAGACCTCACCCATCCGGGACAAAACATGAGTACAACTGGCGTCGTTTGCCGCCAAATCAAAGGGATGCGCGTTGACACCCAACTGTCGCAGTTCAAAGATAATTTTGCGCACAGCTGCACTCGCTGGTAACACTAAGAGTGCGATACGAGGCACGTCGAGAGCAAATGTAGCAGCAACTGCCTCCAACATGGCCGGATCGAAGACCAATGGGGCATGTAACAGTTCTGCGAGACAATGAGTCCTCAATAGACAAACTAAACATGAGTTCTTACCTTTGTCAGCGTCATCCACGAGTTCGGCGTCATCGTCATCGTCGTAAAAAACGCCATCTTCACCATTGTTGTCATCTGCAGCTTCTTGTTCTAACAAGGTCGCATTGCAGTTGGTATCCGGCTGCAACGGACGAGCACCGACGATGTTCTTGATATCTCCTGTTTTCGATACTACGAGGACGTGATGTACGGCACTCCGACCCAATCTATGAGCAGGCAGAGCTGAGGAGCGTTTTCTGATAAACTTCAACACTTCCTTACGCTGTACCCACCCAAAGGTATTGAATAGTGCACGTTGCAACCTATTGCGCAGCGTAGCACTAATCATAATCAGCTGCGGCCTGTAAGCCGAAGCAACACGTGGGCTCTGTTCGGGTGACTCATCCCTGACAGAATGCGAATGCCGGTGCGTCCAGTGCTTGTCCCTGGAGGTGGGGTAAAGTCTATCCAGGATCCGGACAAGATCCGGAGTGTGCCTCTCTAGCTTCCTTTGAGACACTTTTCTACGCTCTTTCGATGGTCTGATGCCAGGAACGCGCAGGAGTGCGTCCACCTCATCCACCACGACTGTAGAGGGCGTAGCTAGTCGAAACACCTCAGGTTGACGTTCAATAAGTTCCAGTACTGCGTTGGGAGTAGCAATGAGGATGTGTGGGGGTTTATGGATCAACAGGTCCTGGTCTGACGATGCAGATCGGATCGCCTCTTGCATGCGAACAGGCAAGCCTTGCAATGTCGACTTGTTGACGTGTCGAACGAGAACTTGTGCGTACTTCGTCAACGAGAATGGTGTATCTCCCTCAAGAAGGGTCATGTGGTGTATCCAGTGTAGGTATTGATACGCAAGGTCCCGGTGCGGCACAATTAACAGGCCAGCGAGTGCCTTTCCAATACGGTCATTACCCTCGCCCACGACGGTGCTCGCATGTCGTGCCGGGAGTTTGCTTAGCAGGGCCAACATTGCCGCAAAAGACCTAGGGAATGACAATCAGCAGTCTCCTCGGACGCATCCTGAGAGCTGACCGACGCACTTTCCAGTTCCAGTATCGTCCTGTAGCAACACGTCTTGATTTTTAATTATAGCACGTATAAGCTTTCTCTGCATCGCGGTTGGTTTTTGAACATTCGGGAAAGCGATACGCAACGACGCGGCTACTAGGGGTAGAATCCCAGCAGCCTCGAAAGAGCCTTCGTCCACTTCAAGAGACTGATGAACGCGTACTCTGCCATTGCGTGCTGTCCGCTGGCTCAAGTAACGTGCAGTAATCGTCTTCGTGCACAAGCGTCGGGCCGAAGTCGAATGGAAAGAAAGAAAAGACATCAGAGTTCACTGGCACCTCGGCCGTGCCAATTTCTATCCTTTTCAAGTTCCCGCCAATAGTACACTCGGCAACTAGCTTACATTATCTCGTCTAAGTTACAGACAGGAGCACTAAAGGAAAGAGGGATCCTATCCAGAGCTGAAGCGCATCCGATCATAGTCAAACGTGAGGATGGATAGTGGGTACCAAGGACTACAGGGGGCAGCAGGGAGAACGGATGTCAAGAGTCTGTGCCAACTACTCGCATAGCCAATCCTTGATACTGCGAAATAACACGACGCAGACACGGTGAATGAATACCCAAGCGATTCATGTGGCATCTTCACCAGTTGTCTCCGTGCCCCTTGATAGAGAGGATGAAGGCCGCTGCTTTGAATGTAATTCTTCCTCCACTCCCTGCTCACTATCCATCCTCGCGAGTTCCTATTCCTCGTCGTTCCCGATGGGATGATATGTACTCCTGTCGTCGCGGTAAAGAACCCGGCTGACCCATCCCCTCTCCGTGGGGTCATTAATTTTGGGTCGGCGGCCAGAGTTGACTGAAAATCGATCGGAATGGGTGCCCGACATAAGAGAAGCACGCTCGGACTCGTAGTCAAGTCTTTCCTCTGGAAAAATATTAAACCTTGTTCCCGTTGATTTTGCGAGATGGATTTCACCTTCGCCAAATACAGCATCCATCTCTTCCAGTGGTACACCCATGGTCTCGGGATACACTAGAGTAAACGTTAGCACAAAGATCCAGCAAAGGCGAAACGAAACTAACAAAAGTACACGAGGACAAAGCTGCATGCACAGTAAAAGCCGTGCATAGGATATAGCCTCCAAGTAATAACTTCTTGTAAGTAAGGAGTTGTTTCTCCAACGATGAAGTTAAAAGCCCTGAAATAGAAAATCAGTCGACATAGGCGCTAATTGTGGGGCGCTAACCAGTTTGTCGCGGTCGAAATTGAAACGCCTTTGGATCGGAAAGTCAGGGGCATGATCTAATGAACTTCATTCAACATTCTGACCACTGGGCCGATTAATAGACCCACCTCAGGTGGATAGAGCCATGGGATTGGTCCCCAACTCCAAAGAGATGAGTAAGAATCAGATCGCGTCACGAAATCCATACCTGTAACCGAACGCAGCGTTGAAGATGATCACGCAAGCAACGACTGCTTGTGGAGTTTCCGGAATGTCGATATACATCCACCATCCCGTGAGGCCCAGAGCAATGCCCATCTGTTACATTGATTAGAAAGATCCAAAACCAGATCACAACGACAATACATACGACAACAGCGCCTGAGAGAAGAATGATTCGACGACCCCAGCGGTCTACCAAGTACCAACTAAAAGTGAAATATGAGCAAAGAAAAGGCAGTATGTACGGATGACATACGGCGGAAGAGTGCTAAGCAAGTAAATGATGGCATTGATGCCCGTCATGAGAACGGCGTCACGCCCAAGCCATCCGGCCTCTGCGAAATACTTCAATCTGGGCTTATCGCAAACGTAACTGAACGAACTGCACCTTCAAATACCGAGGCTAGTTTGCGATATCAGCAGGAACTTCGCAGATCTAACGCACGAATACTCACGCGCATAATAGGAGATCACTGTCGACAAACGTTTTTCTCAGAGATAGGTGATGCGACAACGCGACAACGTACCATTTATCCCATTCTTGCAGATCATGAGAATGTCAGTCGTAACACTAAGTCGGGGAACTTTAACATACCAGTTGAGCAAAGGCTTGAGATGACATTGCAAGCAGGACACGGCGTTTGTACTTTCGCCACATGGTCGAATACGCACGACCCTCTCCGAGTTCACGCTAAACAGGGGATTGAATTTGTGGTATCAACAATGCATGTCCGTTGGCACACTTGCCTCGGAAACGACTTTCTCTTTGATTTCTTGGAATTCTGCCTGTGCAAGTATATCGTTGGGATCACCACCGTGCAGATCTACAATGACACGCATGCCAGCCGCATCTTGGTCAGTATCAATCAGCCACCTGAGAGACGGTGTCAGCATGTTATATAGGCCGCGATAGTAGTGTTTCCGTACCGTGGGCTCTCTGGCATCACTAAGCTACCAATTGTGAGGATGGCTCCAATGACGCATTGGATAAAGAGGGGTATCCGCCAAGAGAGATGAGAGTCGAGGAACGAGCAAAAATAGTCAGTCCACTAGAAGCAACGAGATCAGCACAAAAGAGGCTATTGGAAAGGCAGGCTTACGACTGAAGTAGCATAACCAGCAATATTGCCTGTGAACTCCATGCAAGCAAGAGCGCCTCTCTGAACAGGGATGAAATCGCGTTTGAAACGCGCAAGCTGAGTACTTACATGATTTGGGGGAGAAATTTCACTCTGATATATCGGAACAATAGTGCTAGGAATTGCGGAAGGTAAGCATAAGATGAAGGGGTCATGTCAGGGTCACTTGCGATAATAAGCCGACACCGAAGCCGCTGATGACGCGGCCAATGATCATGACATAGAAGCCAGTGGTGAATGTCTGAACGGCACCTCCGATGGTGAAGACGAAGGCACCGACGAGGAGTGTTCCCTTTCGTCCGATGATGTCGCCCACGCGGCCAGCGGCGATGGACGTGACTTCCAAGGGTGAGGAGGGGAAGATGGTGAAGGGAATAGACGTACCTAAAGCGCCGAGCTCCAAGACCGCGACCATCGTGCCGACTTCCAGAGGACCTGGTGAGTTGAAAAACTGTTTGAAGTAAGGCCCGGTGATGATCCCAGACATGACGCTGGTTGGGGCGGATAAGCGCACGGCGCTACAGAGGCGAGGGTGGGGAAAGACTCACCCTTGATCGTAACCGAACTAGAGAGGAGGGGTGGTGAATGCGAGAACAAGGATGAGTCGAGAAGGAGACGCACGAGAAAGACACCGATGCTGGCAAAAACAGAGATGGCGTAGAGGAGAGGCTGCCCGACGAGCCTGTTCCGGGAGGGGGGGGCGGGGTCTGGCATGGTTGCATTTACTGGGAGATGGAGGGAGGGAAACAAGAAAGGACCGAGCTGATGTTACGCGAAAGGACCGACTCCGCCTCGTCTGGCAGGTGGCGACGCCACACAGATACAACCAAGTCCCCATGCCTCGCTCAGACCCCTCCGTCGACACAGCGTCCTACGACACCGGCGACGACGACGACGAGTACAGACTCGCCCAGCAAGAGTGGCAGGAGAGCATCGAGGAGCTCCAGCAGCTCGCCCTCGTCCTCGTCCTCCCCTGGCTAGGCAAATTCCTCGGTCGCAAGACCAGCCACTGGCGTGCGTCTCACCTCATGCTCTCCAGTGCCATCCTCACCCCGTCCCAGTGTACGCCCGCTACCTCCGTCTCGGTCTCGGAATGACCTTCTTCCTCGGGGACAGACAGCCTGCATTGCCTCTGTTTTCACGGTGAATGCTAGTAGCATGACATCTCAGAAATACGGTCGAGGTTCTACTCCCATCTTCCACCCCCTTCGTCTTCTGATCCTCCAAACCAAGTGCGCCAGCCCCCCATATACGGCCCGTCCTCGTGTCATCTCCTCTACCATCGCCTCTGCATCCGTCCACGCCTCTCTTGCAACCAGTCCACGTAGCAGGATATACCATGTATCTGGTCCAATCGAGATTCCCCTCTGAACCATCTTCCTGTAGTATCCAAGTGCATCCTTTGTGCCCTCCGCTGCTGGGTTCTCCAGACATGCTTTGATCAACACATGATACCCAGCCCGGTTGAACTGCATGTTCCGTTTCCTCATCCCTCGCAATACGTGATGTTTACACTGCTGCGCCAATGCTAGGTCACGCCAGTCATGGCGATGCAAACTCGTCAGGATGCCCGTGTATGTCACTTCGTTCGGTTCCACCTCTGGATTCTCTTCCATCTTCTGGAGAAGATCCATCGCCGCCCGCAGACCTTGTTCCGTGCCCTCTTCCATCTGGTGGTTAATGATCGATGTGAAGAAGGCTACGTTAGGCGCGATGTTCTGCTTCCGCATCAGGTTGAGGATAGCATCTGTAGCATCCGTGCGACCAACTTTGAGCAGGGCGGAGAGCACCGTCGAAAAAGTGTAGACATCGCCGACTAGACCATCCTCCCTCATCCAATCCAGGATACGGGAGATTGTGCGGAACTCGCCTCTTCGGCCGTGGTAGTTGAGCAGACTGTTGAACGACACTACGTCAGCCTTAGGGCCTTCCTTCCGCAACCTCTGGAATAGTGCATGAGCATCCCCTTCCCGACCATTCTTCAGCAGTCCGTGGAGGACAGTGTTGTATAGTGTCAACGCATCATCTGGAGGGGGTGACAAACCAGTTGTGAGCCTTCTTTGGAAAACCTCAAGGTATTCCATGGCATCGTCTGGTCTGCGAGCGCTGAAAAGTACGGATATAATGGCACGAAAGGTCGACGTAGTTGGTTCTATACCCGTGGATATCATTGTATGCCACACCTTTTCCGCATCCTTGGCTTCTCCAATGCGCTCGTGCCCAACGAGAAGAGCAGTCCAGGTGATGACTGTCGGTCGAACCTGGAAACGCAGCATATCGTCCCAAAGAGCCTCAGCTAGGTCTCTACAATTGCATTGGAGGAAAGCGGTCAGGATCGTCGCCCAGTTGATTTCGTTCAGGGCGATGGGTGTCTGTGGCGTGACACTAGCTTGATTTGGTGCAATGTACGGTTCAGGACCACAGATGCCATCAATGATAGACTGATAGAATTTCTTGAGACCCTGCGTGTCGCGAGTGGCAGCAAATACGGAGGCGCGTGCCGTGATGAAACGGGGCTCGGAGACATATCTTGCGATGCGTAGCCTACGAACGTATTCCTCCGCCTTGCTCGTTAATGACTTGCTAGAGAAGGTGGAAAGGAATTCCGTGACGAGGCGCGGAGAAATCGGCGCAGGGGATCTGAGGTATGTATGTAGTGCATCGTGAAAAGAATCTCCAATGGCATGAGCAACAACGACGGCAAGAAGGATGCAAGGGGGATGCAAGCAGTGGGGGTGCGGGTAAGTTGGCAAGTCGATCGCCAGCTCGTCGACATCGTAAATGATATCTGGAGAGAGAGGTTTTTCCTCAATGGCCCGGAGGAACCGCGCGTACAGATTCAGAGTAGTCATGCGATCACCACTTCGTAGATGGGCAGCCATGTATGCAACCAAAGCGTCAGGAGCCCCCTTGGTCGCAGCGTAAAACGCAATTTCCTCAATGGCTTTGCGGTCATGAGGATCCCAAGTTTGGGTTGTTTGCGGACAGATTGTTGCCAACGACTTTGAGTATCTGCGTAACTGAGGTCCAAATAGCGGCAGGAGACCCTTGTCCCGCAAATGTGCCCAATGTTCCCAGACGCGTCGTATGTCACGCGATGAAAGAGCCTGTCGAAGTTCTACGAGACGTTGATTGAAAAACAAGATGTCCGAGTCCGGGATATCTTGGCCACGATGAGACAGACCACCTTGCTGTTGCTGTGTGTCCTTTACGAGAAGAGAGCCCGTTGCTGGAGAAGAGGGGAGCGGTCTCTCTACATCGTGCACGGCAGCGAGAACGCTAGAGGTCCTATATCCAAATACACGAGGAGCAAGGAAGTCGAAAAGTTGGGCATTGCGGATTGACCTGCGGAGCATCTGCGCGGTGCTGAAGGAGCGGCTTCGGGTTGTGTTGCGGAGCTTATGTATTTGTTTCTGTTGTCTCCGACGCTTTGGACAGCGAGCTCGTACTCATCGTCACCATGGGCCACGGAAACTCGAACAAGCTATACATCACACACGCCGAGCACGCCGGCGACCTCGGTCAGCACTCGGCCTCGTCGTCGGGCTACAAAACGTGCGTGTGCTGTCCACCACCACTGCATTCAGGATCTTATCAACCCTTCATTCCACAGAAAACAACAGGTCCCCCATCCCAGAGCGCAGACGCCATTCGACTGTTGTGCTCTTTCTTTCCAGCCATTTGAGCACCCAGTCTGTGCACGCAACAGGGACGGAACCGGTTTCGTCTTTGACCTTGTGAACATCATCCCTTGGCTGAAGCGAGTTCCCTTTTTCTTTTGAGTCGATGCTCATCTTACATTTCGCCTTTCAAGGCAACATAACAACACAAACCCAATCACCAAAGAACCTCTCTTCCCAAACGATCTCGTTAAGCTGAACTACTCACGGAAGCCGTCCGGAGAAATCCACGACCCTATATCATTCAAGGCGTTCAACGAACACTCCCACATCGTCGGGATTGCAACAACTGGCAATGTGTTTCTTGCCGAGAGCATCAGGGGTGGTCAGGATCTTTTGGAGGACAAGCTATTCAAGAGGTATGTCCACGGAAATCCATGTTCCGTGTAAACTCTAAAGTGACAATGCTAGCGACGATGTGATCACCCTCCAAAATCCCCATGGGCTCCCTCCCGAATCTCCGCTCACCGGAGCCGTCGCTGTAGCGATGGCTGCAAAGAGTGAAGAAAAGGCGAAAACTTTCATTCCGAAAGTTGTTTCAAAGGTCAAGAAAACACTCCCTTGTAAGTACCTTATTTCCCTCTTATTCACATGTTCGGACCATTTTGCAGGGAACATCTCGCCATACTCCACTGGTGCACCTGGTGCTTCGCTGACGTCGACCTCCGTGGATCCTCAGACACAGTCTTCCAAGCTTCTTTGGGATGAGGAGGAACTCATGTTCGAAGAGATATCAAACCCTCCGAAGGGTAAGGGTAAAGAAAAGGATGTAGGGAAGCGCCGAGCTTATGTTCGAGTCATCACAAGTCTCGGTGGATCCCTCAACCTGGAATTATATTGTGAAAAGGTCGGGGAACCGCACTTGAACGTACTGCTCTCACTCATTGTCAATAGGCCCCCAAAACTTGCTACAACTTTCTGATGCTCGCTCGAGCAGGCAAGTACGATAATTGTCTTTTCCATCGGTTAATTCCTGGGTTCATGGTAAAATGGATTCGTTGCATTGCCTCCATCTGTTGACTTTTCTGCCAGGTACAAACTGGGGACCCAACTGGGACAGGCGCGGGGGGACAGTCATACTGGGGCACACCTTTCCGTGACGAATACGATCTAAAAGGTGCCGTTAAACATGACAGTCGGGGTATTATCGCAATGGCAAACAAGGGCGCTGGCACAAACGGGTATGCGTGTGTTCGGCGGGAAGTGTTCCCGGATGCTAACACTCAGAACAAGGTCTCAGTGGTATATCACGTTCAAGGCGACCCCACATCTCGACAATAAGCACACCGTTTTTGGCAAGCTGGTCGGGGGTGAGGAGGTTTTGGATACCTTGGAAAAATCGCCTCGAAAAGAAGGAACTGAGCGGCCAGCAAAACCGGTGCGAATAACCGAAGTTGTTATGTATGTGTGGTCTCTGCTGTCCTTACTTTCCGTCTGGTAACTGTGACTCAGTCACCAAGATCCATTCGAGACATACAAAACGCGTCTTGCCAAGAAACTCGCTCGACGAGCAGAGGCCCATAACGAGGGGTCGCAGACCTCTCAGAAAACATCGGGTGACAATGTCAATTGGTTTGGCGTCAAGGTGGGCGGAAGTGATGGATCCACTGGTAGCACGCCCGGCACTGGCGTCGGGAAATACCTTGGAAGTAAAAGACCCCTCGAGCTGGAAGGTGTTGACAAGGGTCTACTGGTTGAAGAACCTAAGAAGAAAAAACGGTTAGGTTTTGGTGACTTTGATGGCTGGTGAAATTGGACCGAAGGCGATAGCAATATCCAATTGTCTTTAGCTCCATTGCTTACTTTACAGTTGTAGAATGATCTGTAGGGTAATAGAGATGTCTAATCTTCGTATGACTCGGTTAACCTGGTAATGCAACCCGCCCCATAGCATCCTGAGCCTGTATCCCCGGATTGCGCTCTGTCGCCAATACTAAGCAAGTAGCGTGACAAATAAACGCATGAGGATCACCTTCTATTCCATGAACAACAGGTTGTTCCTTCGGTGCCGACGGCAATACTGGCCGTATTGGAGGCTCCAACTGAAACCTTGAGATGATGCAGCCGGCTAAGCAGAACAACAATACTTACACTTGCAGCCTCAAGCTCAAGAAGCTCGGCCTGGACAGCATCCTCCTCCTCTAGAGTCAGCTGGTTCGCTAGCAAGTTGCTGATCTCCTGTAATGATAACGTGAGGGAGCATGAAAATGTCCCGCTGAGTCGAGAGGGCGTACTCGTTGATACTCCCTGGCTTCATGCGTCTCCTCCATTAGCCTTTCGACACTCTCTAGACTCATCTCGCGATGGATCTCTTTCAGCACTTCATTTCCTTGTTTCAAGCCATGCAGAACCGAAACTTCGACCAACGAGAACTCGATTGAAGAAACCTATGCAATGGTGTTATGGCGCAGAACGTCGAATGATGCGCTATACTGACTAGCTGTTCCAAAGCTGCGAGTTGATCATCCGTCTTCAGAAGAAGTGTTTGCTGGTATTTTCTTCTTCTCAGAGCTATGAGAGCGCGATCTTTGTCACCCGCAGTAAGATGTGACTTGGCAATCTGATGTTCGCGATCGAGGATGACTTGGATCTGCAGAACGGGATTTTTGGAATGGACGGGCCAAGGTGGATACTCGAGCACACCTTTTTCTGGTATTGTTTTAACTTGTCACGCTGTAACTTGAGGCTGAAAGACAGTTGAGCATACCCAGGCACGCAGACGCTAGAACGATGCGCACTCAAGGATTGCACGGTCTTGCGGGGTGATTTTTGGTGTAGACTGGCCTGATCCCATAAGTATCTGTAAGAGCACGAATGAGCATGTACGAGTTCTTCCCTCCGGGGTCGAAGGGCGCGGACACTGTTGGGGAGGCTTGCCAAGGTCCCCCGTTCCGGTCTACTCGGTAAGTAGCTGGTTGCCAAATTTCCCACCAGAAGTGTTTCAAGAACACCCGCAACACCGGATCCTCGAGGCGGATCAGTTGCCCCCTTCTGTTCAGCGCTCGGTAGCGAGGCAATGCTAGTGTCCATGCACACAGCGAATGTCTTCTCTACTCTTACGGTTATTCAAGTCCCGGAAGTTCTCCTCGCCTCCAACTCAATCTTGCTACCGGCTCTATCATGACTATATCCGTTTTTCCACCCCAGGTCAGTTCGTTCACACAACGAGTGCATGCCTTTTGTTTCATATCATGCGGTGAACAGGCGGTATGGGACGAATACCTTTACATTCGCCGAAGATAATCGGTGTTGCAACTTCGAGGGGTGATAGAGGGTAAGTCCTTCACAAGAACAACATACCTATCGTTGAGACCTCACCCAGTCATCAAGAAGATTACCATGCGATTGCAGCCCTCTCCTTGGACCCTAAAGGTCTTCGTCTAAGCATCAAGAAGACCATCGGTATCGACTGGGAACCTGAGAATGTCATAGATCCTATCACTCACCAGGTCGTATTTGTAGGCCTTTATGATGGGTATGTCAATTCAGCAGATTCTGGTCATATTATACAGAACTCAAACAATCTGCAGGCATGGCGGCTCTACTGTCTCTCAATATCTGCGCCAGGAGTTGCATGGTTTATTCGAGTCCGTTGACAAATCTCACATTCCCGAACTATTTCTATGGATCAAGGATTTGGGTGGCTACTTTAAAAGGTTTAAAGGTGGTGCACTCACGCCATGGATTCACAACGCTCAAGACACTCCACCTCTTGATTTGGAGGCTCGCGCTACACAAGCATTTTTTGAAGTTGGTAAGGCGAGATGTGTCATTTGTGATGACCATACGCTGATTATATATAGACAGGCTTCTTTCCATAGAAAGTGAAGCGAAGATGTGTGGGGCAACAGCATCAGTAGCTATACTCCATTCCCTGGACCATCCCGCTCGACCATTTTTCTCCTCTGAGAGGCTTGCGCTCACAGTGGCGCATTGTGGGTGAGATAGAACTCTATCGTTAGCCACTTGAGTTGACTGAATCCCCAGCGATGCTCGGGTCCTGTTGTGTTCTACGAAGGGTGGTTACGTGCACCCCATGACCGAAAACCATCACCCAGATTCACGTGTTGAAGCTATTCGACTGCGACGCATGATGGGCTCCGCACTAATCACCGATTCTTTCGGCGAGTCCCGGTCTGTAGCTGTTTTGCCTACGTTGTGTGACCACTCACATGCATTTGTAGATGGATGGGGGCGCTAGCGAATACAAGAGCGTGAGTCAAAAGACACGTCGTGAATGGGTTCGCTGACGGGTACTAGTTTAGGAGACCTCAGATTCAAGCCCTTTGGCGTTACACCCGAACCCGAGGTACGCGCAAAGCTGTTGGAAGGTACGCGATGACGTTGCTGTATGACGTTTCACGGCTCGATTACTTTTCTTACTTAGGTCGGGACTGGGCGTCGATGGTTGTCGTCTCGGATGGCATCTCCTCGACTCTGTCTGATGACGAAATTGTTGACCTCACAAGAGATGCCCCTACCCCAAGAGCGGCCGCAGATCGCATTCTATCATTTGCCCAAGAGTTAGGTGCTTGGGACAATGCTACTGCGATTGTTGTGCCTCTCGCAGGATGGGGTCAGATCGGAGGACCCGACAAGACTTTTGCGTTGCGAGAGTTTCGACGACAACAAGCAGGTTAGGATGCTTTTTGTCGTTATCTATTATCACTTACACGTATCTTTCCCTTAAGTTGGAAATGAACGCCGCGAGCGAATGATGTAGTTGTGAATGTTCTTTGGATCGGACTATACATACATCACATACATCAAGCTAGAGTGTTGAACCATCATTTATCCATGAGGTCTTAGATCTGCGCTACTGCGTGTCCATCCGCGCGAGGGTCAGAGCCTGCCGCCCAGACGGTCTTGCCTGACAGATCCACAATCTTCTGAATGATCTGCCCACGACCCATCATCCCTCTTCCGAAACCAGTCACAGTCCTAGCATCATGGCCCATCTCTAAAATGCAATGTTTAGCTGTTCGTTATCCCTCCGGACGTGTATTCACCTCTCAATTTGGCAATCGTCGCAGGAGAGATGGCGTCTTCAAAGTATACCTCGCTGTTGACAACACCAAATTCCTCGTCTTTATCATCGTTTTCCGGTGTGCCTGCAGAAATACAGAAGCGGGGCGCATCAAGGGCAGCTTGCGCTGTAAAACCGCGAAGCATGTTGAGGAGGACTTGGACGTGACCTTGGGGCTGATGTGAAGCGTTGGTGAGCAGCCAAACAGAGTCATAGTCTTCCTCACCTGCATGAAACCTCCCATTACTCCATATGACAAGAAAAGTTCGTCGCCTTTGAGTGCCATCGCAGGAATGATCGTGTGGTACGGGCGTTTGCCACCCTAGAGAATTCAGCGACTTGTTGGAGTGAGTACTAACAAGCTTACCTGCAAGCAATTCGGATGCCCTTCCCTAAGGACGAATCCTGCACCTCTGTTCTGAAGGGTAAACCCGCACCCCTTCGGCACAGCTTTGTGAAGAGTCAGTCGATGCTAACTCAGAAAATTGCTTTGCAGAGTACCTCCTGTGCCGAAACCTGTTTTCCAAATGGAGATGAACACGCAACGCATATCCACAGGGTAGAGTGCATGTCGACATACCAGCGTAATTACTCTGGATATAACTGCAAGCATTTCCCCATTGATCAGCAACTAAAGGCTGGTCAATCAAATTGAATGAGTGCGTTATTCACGCATACCAGTGAAGTAGACAGTATCCGAAGAGTTCACAGGATTTCCGCAAACGACCTTAAGGTTGGCCCTCGTGGGGTCAAAGAACTGGGCACGAGAGGCGAGATATTCCTTCCCAGCAGTTCAATCCATGTTGGTTACCAGGAGAGAGCACATAAAACCTTGCTTAACAACTTGTCCACAGGAACAAAATTGAACTCGGGGTCGTTCACATAATATTGACTGTCTTTAAAAGATGTCAGTCGTCCAAGGGTGTCAAAGTAGTCGAGTGCAGGAGACTCACCGGCGAACGCGAGCCTGAGGTGGAGAGATAAGGGGATAAGCAAGAAGGTAGAGCAGAAAAGTGTATGGACCAACCGCATAGCCTCGATAAGAGTGTGCAAATACTCTGCAGAATTGTGTTCTAGTTGAAGTAACGGCTTTGTCTTTCCCTGTGCTTGAATCTGCTCCAGGATGCCAAGAGCGAGAAGTGCGGTAATACCTAAACGGTGTTAGAGTCCAAAGCATATCTACTTGGAAATAATATCACCTTGGCCATTAGGAGGGCACTGTAATGTAATGAGACGGCCCAGTATGAATCAGTGGTATGAAATACATCTTACCTCGTAGACCGTGACCTCTCCAGCATATGTATATTTAATAGGCTCAACAAAAGAGGTTTTATGAGCAGCAAGGTCCTCGAGTTCCATCACTCCACCCTTGCTTTTGACGAGATCAACGATGGCATTAGCGACACGGCCCCTGTAAAATCCATCCTTGCCGTGTTCAGCGAGCCCTCGGAAAGTACGGGCGAGGTTGGGGAATTTCATGATCTGTCCTGGGAGTGGCGCTTTCCCATTAAGAAGCATCTCGTCGCCATTGGGAGACGCGTGTTGAATGAGCTCTTCAGAGTGTTGCCACTATACAGAAGACATCAGCTTGAGTAAAGTACTTGTCTGCCATCTAATCGCACATTGAAACTGTGGATCTCTGAGACTGGAACCCTGAAGAAAATGAAACATGAGGTGAGTGAGAGGATAGGTGAATATTTCGATGTACCCTTCTTCTGCGAGTCTGATGGCTGGCGCTAGAACGTCTGCGATGGATACCTTCTGCGAACCGAACTGCTCGACGGTATCAACCCAGGCAGCCGCAGCACCTGATCGTGCATTACTAGTGTAACAAGAAACGACAAGGGAATAAACCGTACCAGGAACGGTTACAGAGTTAAGGTCTGTAAGGGGGATTTGACTACCATTGATTCCGCGTTGCCTCATGTAGTCCAGGGTAAGCTTCGCAGGTGAATGTCCTGAACCGTTCAAAGCTTTGACGGTCTTAGTCTGTGCATCGTAGAAGAGGCAAAATGCGTCGCTTGAAAAGAAATTGAGAGCCCGCACGGGACGAGAGCATGATACATACCCTCCGATACCACAACAGCTGGGTTCTGTGATATTCAATGCAGCGGAAGTGGCAACGGCCGCATCGGCTGAGGTCCGGGATTAAGAGGAATATTGAGATGAGGACGTTAACTGGCAGGATCGACATAGTACCTGCGTTTCCACCTTTCCGCAGAATTTCTAGCCCTGCTTCGGCGGCCAGAGGTTGCGAGCAGGCCACGACCCCCTTCGTGCCATAAACCTGAGATCTGCGGCTGGCGAAGCGCTGAAAGATGGGCTCCGGCTGATTTACTTTGTTCCAATCAAATGTAAGGGAAGACATTGGGGAGATAACCTGCAAGAATGGTCGGCTAGCATTGTTCTGACACTGCGAGTGTTTTATAAGTATACTAATCTCCCGCACGGATGACCGTGTCCTACCGCTGAAGCTCCCGCTCCGTTTCTCATAGACGGTTGGTCACCGGACTAGCTCCGTTTCACGTGGATGGCTTTGTACTATTTAGCTCTCATTGATCTCCCATGTCGCTCGGGGCACGCCTCCAATCAAAATCGGCTGAATATCAAAAGCTACAAGGCGATCTTGCCGTCTTTGTCGACAAGAGGACACGACTCGATACACAGTTGTCTGAAAATGAGACGGTCAAAAAAGTATGTATGCCCGAATTCTCGCCCCTTTCCGAATACTCACTCGTGCTACTTGTAGGAGTTTGCAAACCTTACCCCCAACAACACGATATTCAAGCTCGTTGGGCCCGTCCTCGTACCCCAAGACCACACGGAAGCCCGCACGAATGTAGAGACACGGCTGGATTTCATTCGAGGCGAGATGTACGTCTGTAGGACGCTTCTGCCGGCATCTGTCTAACTAGCAACGTAGGAAGCGTGTCGATACTCAGATCAAGGATGCGGAAGAGCAGTTGGAGAAAAAGAAACTCGAAGTATGCCGCCCACTCAGCTGATTTCTAGTTACTCATGCGCATCAGCTTGTCGATCTCCAAGCACAACTGCCGGCACCCACGACCACGGCATCAAGCTAATCCTCGGTTCAATGGAATCTTCGTGAGCGGTTTGAGCTTTCTGGTGAAAATAATATGTATGTATATTCACGGTCCACTTGCTTTTAAGCCGACAGGTCTTTATCATAGATAACCCAGTCACGTCGTCGTGGCCGACACGCGATGGTGATCACTCGCCAGATATTTGGATCAGGTGCCTATATATCATGAGGCCGGTCTCGTCATGAAACAATGCTGGGTTGCTGAATATTGTCTTGGAGCAAAATGATCTGACAGCTTCCTTTGAATTCCACAAAATTTTTGCTCGCATGCATACCGTTGGAGGGCCCAAAAATATAAGTGAACACACCCTCAGTGTCTTCAGGGGTCTGGAAATTAACAGACGCAAGGGAAATAAGAATGCCGGTGTGTTTGTGTAACAAATCGCTGTCGGTCCGCCACAACAGTCCAACCGACAGTGCCCATCAGCTTTCCGTTCTTGGTTTGGGTGCCATGCGGTTCCTACCTCCTGGGGAGTGTACCAGCGAGACACCACAAACCTGGAGTCATCGACTACTCAGGTCTCCAGGAGTCAAGATTTGCATCATATGGGCATAAACTCGGCGAAGTTTGGACAAAAACTCGTTTTCTATGAGCCAATGATGGGATGGGTTGAATTATTTCTCAAGCACCTGGTATATTAACAGAAGCAGGTCAACTATAAGAGCTCACCCCAAGGGGTCTAAGTGTGGATCCTGACGAAATATCTTGCTATGCGATGTAGTCCATCCACGCCATCGTGGAATCTGGGCGCCATAGCATTTTAATATACGCTATCTACGGGTCATCAAGTTAGTGATATACTTGCAGGGCTTGCTCATAACTAACGTCAGTTACTAACGCACTACAATTGTGAGACAGGTTCAGCATGTGCCAGTTCGCGCACAGTTTCCGGGCTAGTGATGATTTTCTCGAGCTTGAAGCGTTTACGAGCAGATATAGGAGGACAGTTGCGAATCAACACCTTATCATCAAGACGCAGTACTAAGAGTAGCATCAGCAACGTCCATGCGTGCTCTCCTCCAAGGGCGTACCGTTTTCCTCGTCGTGCGTAAGAATTTTTGTGGTTCGCTCGATGCGCTTGAGAAAGTTAAGTCAAATAAGCAAATTCTTTAGTTGTGCGCTCACCTTGCCAGTTATTTTGTGAATAACATTCCTGTACACCGTCACGGTCGCGGTTTTGTTCATGCAACCAACCTTGGTGACAATTCCAGTGAAAGCCATAGGCGCCATCTTGAATGGATGTGAAGGTCGTCAGCACATGAGGCCTCCTTGCGCCATTTAATGTACAAGCGCGAGACAAACTTTCCTCATTTGAGACAGGCACAGTGACTAAGTCCACACGCTTGGCTACGTTAATAAACCAGATTCGGGCAACAAACAATACTTGGATATTGGATAAATAAGTTACTGTGATGAGGAGCATAAAATGTGTATCTTTCCGGTGGGCTGTTCCCGGGGAGAAAGAAACCTTGACGAGCTGGTTACATAACTCAGTAAGTTGAGCTATATATGCAGCTGCGATAAACGTCTCGCTGCTCTACTTTTCAGAGGATTGATCTAAGCAGACACCTTCTTTGATGGCCATGGGGGTGCAAATTTGGATTGAGATTAGATTGCCGGCCCGTAGATTAACAAATGAATGGTGCGGGAGTCATCGCCAGTGCGATAAAACCGACGAGGACGCCCATTGTGGTCCGAGTTTTGTGCACATCTGAGATGAAAATAACTTGTATTGTAGTGAGTACAGAAGGACCTGGACCTACCACCACGCCTATCGGAAAACCGGCGCCAAAAGTGCTATGGACAACAGTAGTCGCGGCAAGTGCAGACGCAGAGACAAAGAGATACACATCAATGATGTAGTTGATTAACGCCAGCTGCGTAGTGACGTCAAAATGCGGCGATGGACACATATACAGCTGAAACTCACGAACATCCAACATGTACTAAAGCCTAGGACCAACGCGGAGTCAATGGGACCCAAATGGATATGCTAGGGAACGACGTCCATCTGCGTCCAATTTGCCCTGAAAATTCAAACGGTAGTCATGGAGTAAGCGACTCACGCAAACCAAAAGAAAGATATGGCGAATAACAGCGATGCAATGATCGCCACGTATAATTTGTACTCCGGCGATACAGGCTCTGAAGCGAATTCCTCCACCTTTTGGACATAGTCTGAGTTTACAAAGAACACATACTAGGACACTTCGTCAGCCATGACACAGGAATTGGACTACATGCATACCACGATGACGGCGAGAAAACTACCAATTGGTAGCGGAAGGTATACAAGACCAGACGGGCCGGGTTTAAGACCGTATCCTTTCGTGTACACCACTGGAGACGCTTCGAATGGCATATAAATACAACCTTAGACGAACTAGAAAAAGGTGTTGTCGATGAGACAAACACAGTAGCAGTCATGTTACGCACACTCATATACATTGTGAGTACAAATAATATCGGCTCCTGGGGGAGAATCTTGAGGGGACGCGCGAGGATGGCTCCTATGCGATCTGCAAGTTTCATAGAATTTCTTTCTATTGCAGCATAGTGTCGTTCGTCTCCTGTATTCTTGTGCCTTTCCCGCGCCATCTTTACAAGCAGGACAGACCTGGAGTATATATCAATTAATGACACCCTGTATCCAAATCCAAGATTCGCGTACTCGAAAGTTTCTGGTACGGTTAAGATGATCTGCAACAAGCGAACACCTGCCTGGAAACGCATCGGAACCTTATGCGAGGCACTCGGAGTCTACTCACAAAAATAGCGAGAATCCAGAATACCCAACGCCACGAAACCCCTGCTTGGTAAATGTAGCCTCCGACAATAGGTCCGATACCTGGGCCAGCGGATGGAGCAACAGCGAAGACAGCTAACGCTGCCCCTCGTTCCTTGGGACCCCAAATGCCTGAGATCAGTGCGCTGAGTGTACAGTGAGGCGAGAACATTGGAGAAGGTTAGATAGCGGAGCAGCTGCGGACGTCCCGCCAAGAAAGCGGAAAACGAGTATGGACGCGGTGTTATTGGCGAGGGCAGAACCTATTTGGAAACATTGGAGATGACGTCACGAGCAAGTTACATAACATAGAAGACATGGCAAACCAAAAAGCCAAAGGTCAGGACGAAGATCGGCCGTCGTCCGTATTGCTCGGAAAGCGGCCCCCACACAAGAGGGCCGATGCAATATCCACAAACGAAAAGAGCAATGGTGAGAGTGCCAACTTCTTCTGAAAACCCGAACCCCTGGATTAGTGCTGGCATGACCGGTGACGGTGCACTACTCGCAAAACGTACTGTGACAAATATTCAGCGGCAGAAATATACTCAATGGATGAAAACTGACGCGTTGGGGAGAAGAATACCCGCAGTCATAGTGAGATGCCATTTTTGAGGCGTAGCCAGTTCAGTGGGGAAGGAGGGTAAGACTGAGTAGGGGTGAAGAACGGGATGAACATGCTCTTGGATCTTCCAGGTCGCCAGGAGAAAAACGAACAAGGAACGGGTCAACAGACGGTTTGTCGTCGAGGATAGCAGAGATATCAACCTCGAGGTCGAATGCGTGAACGGCGGTGGCAGTTGAATAAATAATAGATCGTGAATCTGCTGGCACTGACATAACTGGAGGATGTGCGGACGAGGTGACGATGCATGATGACCACGTCGTGACAACTTGTAGAATCTCGAGGCGGGTGGATCGCAGTGCTGACAACGGTCGACCGGGTCGAGTTACACACATGGGCCCAACCCGACAGTCAAGCACTAGTCAGACGGGGCATGACAATGTTCACGTCACAATGAACATTCCAGACAATTAGACGATGCGTTCCGAACAGGAACGATAGAGGATAGGAAGAAAATCTTATACATGCTGAGTTGGTCCATTACACATACATAGTACTATGTATTTAGAGTGGCGGCGCAAAAGCCTCCTGGCAATGTTTCTTACATGTCAACACGCTTGACTCATGGACTTTACAGAAATCTACAAGCAATCAGCAAACCTCGTCAGCTTCAGTCCTGGTGCCCATTTCATTCTCAATGCTGTCGAAGACGTCCTCGTGGTACGACGCACCGACACCCTCCAAATTACC
Organism: Neoboletus brunneissimus; assembly: GCA_003316195.1. Lineage (NCBI taxonomy): Eukaryota > Fungi > Basidiomycota > Agaricomycetes > Boletales > Boletaceae > Neoboletus > Neoboletus brunneissimus. Next base: position 69,408 of record QFEL01010987.1, read on the forward strand.
CGCACATGGTCCATCACTCCCTCCGCGCGGACAACTACTGAAACGGACCGCTGGATATCGCACGCTGGCTGGTCCTGCGACTCGGAGTATCTCTTCGCAGCCTCGGCCAAGAGTGGCATCGTGCAGGTCTTCAAGCTTCGAGAAGAAACTTGGTCTGCACGCATCGAGACTGGCGCAGAGGGTCTCGTAAAGGCGGAATGGGTCCCAGATGGCCGAAATATACTCTGCTTCTCAGAATGGGGTGTAAGCACACTTGCTTCACCTTACCTTCACATGTCAACGACCCCTGCAACAGCTTCGGGTTACCATCTGGTCAATCGTGACCGGGACCGCCATGTACATCCAATTCCCAATCCATCCTGACAGAGGTATCTTGCTATCTTCCCATTGCTTGATGCACCGCAAACTATTACACAGGCTATGCATTCCGCGCCGATGCTCGGTACTTTGTATTGGCTGAGCGGCATAGATCTAAAGATACTCTTGGCATCTACGATGTATCCGACTCATTCAAGCTCGTGCGGGTGTGTTCACACGTGTCCTCGGTTTTCAAAGCTGATGTGACGAAAAAGGTGCCCACAGCATTTCCCGCTCCCCACGACTAATCTGTCCTCCCTCGCACTATCACCTACGGGAAACTATGTTGCAGTATGGGAAGGCATTTTGGAGGTGGGTTACTTGAACAATGAGTATAGGTCCCGAAGCTAGCATCCTCTACGCAGTATAAAATAAGCATTCTCTCACTCGCAGGGGATGTACAAGGCACATTCTCTCCGAGTCCTGATCCAGGTTTCGGAGTCCGCTCCGTGGCTTGGCATCCGAGTGGGATGTTCCTTGCGATTGGTGGTTGGGATGACAAAGTCAGTGCGTCATTGATCATCTTGCAAACATTGCTGTGTACACCATTTAGGTCCACATCCTTGATAATTTGACGTGGTCCGCATCATGCACCCTGGAGTTATCTAGCCGGATTACGAGCGGAGTAGTACGTCAAATAAAGGCTTGATCCCAGGATGTTATTGACCGATATAACAGACACTCTGGCGGGAGCCTGCCAATTGGTTGGAGTCAACGCAAGGCAGAGGGTTCCTTTCCTGTGGGGATATTATTGGACCCTTAGCGATGAAACTGATGATTACTGCCCAGACGAGCGACTCGACGGCCCACAAACCATAAGCCTGACTAAGACAGATCTAAGCAAGCCGAACCCAAAATCTGGAGCAGTGCAACTAGAATGGAACAAGACAGGTACCCTGTTACTCGTCCGATATGGTAACGATGCTCGTTTCTGTGGGAACTGAGTGTTGAATCTGAGGACAGATAATATACCTAATGGGGTGCATATCTACGACTTTCCAACGGCATCGGAGCCATTCATCCCACGTTTGCGGTGTGTGCTGGTGCATCGGAAGCCGGTGGTGCGCGCACTGTGGAACCCGATGCGCAAAGGCAGTCTTGTGATCTGCTGTGGCACTCAGAGTGTCTTCACCTGGAGCGACGAGTGGGTGGGAGAGGGGGGGGATGAAGAAGATATGGCCGAGTGCATCGGGGTGCCTGCGAGCGGTGAGTGGCCTGGTTCTTGCTAGGAGCTGAGATGAACAGGATGGTTTCAGCGAAGTACGAAACAAGGGATGTGCGGTGGGCCCCTGACGGGAAAGGGATGGTGCTGATGGACAAGGATAGATTCTGCTGCGCGTTCGAAGTCGAGGAGGGCGTGTAGTGCGATCGGATTCCCGGGCCGGAGGATGTGACCTACGCAAGCGCACGGCACTGACTGACTAAGCACCCGCCTGTACTACTTACGCTCACAATCGGAGTCGTCTCGCTCACCGCTCATGCTTTCTCGTTCACTCCGTCTTGCGCGCACCGTCGACCACCGTGTCGTCGTATCAAGCTCACCGCGCTGGTCGAGGTCTTTTTCCACTCCTTCACCTCGTGACCCTCACTCCGAGCCCTCTCCGCATGGCTCCGCAAGCAAGGGAAAACCAAAGGCAGACGACGCAGGGGCGGACAAGGAGAGCGGTACGGGCGTAGAGATACCAAAGGGTCTCGAGGGCTTCTTCCAACGCTACCAGCAGTCCCAGCGGCAGCACTCGTCCTCCCGACAGTCCAATCCCGAAGACGACGAGCCCCATCGCTCCAAGCCCCCTCCTCCTAGCGGAAACAACAGCAATTTCAACCCTAATCAGCTGGCTTTGTTGGCTACATCTGCTGCCATCATCTACGCTTTGAGCGGCCCTTCCTCCTCGTCTTCACGGGAGATCACTTGGCAGGAATTCCGGACTGCATTCCTTGACAAGGCTCTCGTCGACAAGCTCGTCGTCGTCAATCGACAAAAGGTTCGAATCAAGCTTCATTCTAATGCAACAGGAACCATGTATTCTGCTGCCGTCGGTGGTGGTGACTACTATTTCTCCATAGGAAGTGTCGAAGCTTTTGAGCGCAAGCTCGAAGAAGCTCAGAATGAGCTCGGCATCCCAAGTCACGAACGGATACCTGTCGCTTATCATGATGAAATATCCACGATAAATACCCTTCTCAACTTTGCACCCACCATTCTCTTCGCTGGTCTCCTCTTCTACATGAGCCGACGGGCCGGCGGTTCTGCTGGCAGCGGGCCAGGCGGCATTTTCAACATCGGAAAGAGCAGGGCGAGGTTGTTTAACAAGGATACCGACGTCAAAGTCAAGTTCAAGGACGTCGCTGGAATGGACGAGGCCAAGGAGGAGATCATGGAGTTCGTCAAGTTTTTGAAGGACCCTGCCAAGTACGAGAAACTCGGTGCGAAGATCCCCCGCGGGGCTATCTTGTCAGGTCCTCCCGGAACTGGAAAGACTCTCCTTGCAAAAGCTACCGCCGGCGAAGCTAATGTTCCCTTTCTTTCTGTTTCCGGCTCGGAATTCGTTGAAATGTTCGTGGGTGTCGGATCGTCCCGTGTTCGTGATCTCTTCGCTTCCGCCAAGAAAAATGCACCGTGCATCATTTTCATTGATGAAATCGATGCCATCGGCAAATCTCGAGGCAAGGGTGGTAGCTTTGGTGGGAACGACGAGCGAGAGTCGACTCTCAATCAATTGTTGGTGGAGATGGATGGTTTTGGCACGCAGGAGCATGTTGTCGTTCTTGCTGGTACCAATCGTCCCGACGTCCTCGATCCGGCGTTGATGCGCCCTGGTCGGTTTGACAGGCACATTGCTATCGACCGACCTGACGTGTCCGGCCGGAAGGGTATCTTTATGGTGCATCTTAAGCCTCTCCTTCTAGCACAGGAGCTCTCGGATATATCCATGTTAGCCCAGAAGCTTGCTGTTCTCACCCCAGGCTTCTCCGGTGCTGATATCGCCAACGTCTGCAATGAGGCTGCGCTCCACGCAGCTCGTAAGGGCCATGAATTTGTCGCAGACGATGACTTTGACAGTGCCATTGAACGAGTAATTGCTGGCTTGGAGCGGAAGAGCAGGGTGCTTAGTGCCGAGGAAAAAAAGACTGTCGCATACCATGAAGCCGGTCATGCCGTCTGTGGTTGGTTCCTGGAACATGCGGATCCTCTCCTTAAAGTTAGCATCATTCCTCGTGGCGTTGGGGCCTTGGGATATGCACAAGTGAGTGTCGCAAGATTGTCATCTGGACTCCGCTAATATGATTTCTGATAGTATCTGCCTCCGGATCGTTACCTGCTTTCTACTCCACAAATGACGGATCGAATTTGCATGACGCTTGGTGGACGCGTCTCTGAGGAAATTTTCTTTGGCCCAGAGAATATCACGACTGGTGCCCAAGACGACCTTCAGAAAATTACTCGCATGGCTTTCGAAGCATGTGCCAACTATGGCATGAATACAATCATTGGACCAGTCAGCTACGGAGGTCGCGAAGGTCAAAAAGAAAGCTGGACAAAGCCATTCAGCGAAAAGACAGGCGAGATGCTTGACGCCGAAGTCCGCAAGATGATCACGTGCGTGATTCTCTTTTCTGGCTGAGTTTGTTAACCACTCATGATGTTTGTGTAGCTCTGCGCATCAGAGAACGACTGAACTTCTCACCCGTCACCGCGAAGATGTCGAGAAAGTCGCCCGGTTACTGCTGGAGAAGGAGGTCATTACTCGGTATGTGACCCAGTTGCAAGTGTCTAGATTGCTGGACGTATTCCTTGTTTTTAACAGTGAGGACATGATCGACCTTCTGGGCAAGCGTCCTTTCGTTGGTAAAGCTGATGAGATGGACAAATGGCTTGATCAGAACCGAGGAAGTGAGCGGAGTGCCCCTCCTCCACTTGAAGAAGCTGCCCGCGGCTCAGCAGAACCAACACCTGCTCCTGTCACTGCTTCGAAGTCCATACAAGACTACAAGTGGAAATAATTATAGAAAGAAGGACACGATTACATTCTTGTATCTTACTCCCTACTCTGGGTTCTATATTACGCGCTAGTCACCAGTAACGTTTTGACCGCTCTCGCGGGTTGTGAGTTGAGCAACGACGACTGGTTTACTGAATCAGGAGTAGGATCAAGATACCTGCGTCACTGGTCTATTTGATTCATCAAGTGTCAATATATTAGTAGCGGACACAGCCTATTCGTTTTTCCGTCGGGCACATGTACTAGGATGTCCTACTGTTTCCGTAGTGTTACTAGGTTGAATGAGAACCTATAGCGTATACCGGAACCCACTCCACGCGTCACCCTTGTCCGCCCGCGCAGCCTCGGTAGATTCGTATTTCCCATTCTTGGCTGCCTTTACTGCAATGTCCTCCAGGGGATCACCACACCCTATAACCTCGTCACGTTCCCCACGATCTCGTCGATCATTCTCAAGCTTCAATTGAATCATGAAGACGGCTGAGGATATCCATCCAATAGCTATGTATGCAAGGACGATCCCATGCCCAAGCCTAAACCACGGTGCGTCTTGTGCGCGGTACTGGTGACGAATGTATTACTCGGAAGCATATATGTAATTTTAAAACATACCACGTTGGACGAAACAGCGCCATTAATGTTACCCCTGACAAAGCTCAGCGGAGATGTGGGGTAAAATCACTGGCCTCACCAGCCGATTGCCATCGCGAGGGTCACACCTCGTTTATAGGAGCCTTCGACATTGCTTGCAACCCACGCACTATGCAACATGTGGATGTCTGATTTTCGACATCAAGGTTCCGGTAGCACTCACACTGCATTCGCTGCGCATAGGAAGTAAACCATAGTTCAACGTTCAACTTTGGAAAGTCGTTCTTCAAACGACACTCACGAACGGTCGGATAGATGGCGCTATGCATCTGTACTTTAGCATGATATCGCTGATAACTACACACAGCTTACGAGGCCGCGAGATAACACGCAAAGTAGGACAACGTCGGATTGCTTGAAGAGATCAAAATGATGTAACCCACTAATCCTGATTATCGGTTGTCAGAACGATATTATGGACGGGCGTCCGACGCTGACCTGTGCCGAACAGGGCTCTAGAAGAAGTGGCACTACATCAGATGCAATCCAACCCACTGAAGATCGATCGGGCTAACAGATTAATATACGCCCTCTTTCCAAGGCGGTCTCCAAGGAACCCGACGAAGATAGTCACTATGCAAGACCAGACATACACAGGTACTGACAACAAATTTGCTGCAGTAGCCTTGTACCCTGTGGTTGTATTCTTGGTCAAACGATGACAAGCACATGAAACTAGCGTGACTAACCCAACTGATATGTGACCTAGGTCAATTATCAGAGCACTCAGAAGACTTATAACACCGACCTGATTGATGATTGTCGGTGCGAACAAAGAAAATGCAAATAATGGTCCATCACTGTAACGTAGAATAGGAGTTAATCATTACATTCATAAGAAAAGCTGAGGGGACATTACAAGCCCATGTATATGCCCACTAACACAGAGTCATCTGAGACCTTGGCGATCAACAACAGCATGCACAACTCACTTGCGATGTACGTCTTCCAGTCCTTTAGACTCTGCCAAATATATATTGTCTTGAATTGTTCTCCTCCAGCACTGAACTGCATATCCGCACGGAGACGACGAATGACGAACACCCCTGAGAGTCAGATCGTGAATAGAGCAACCATGTCAGAAAATCAGGGGAATACCGACGTTCTGAGCCAGTGAGAAATTTTGCCGTTTCTGGGAAATCTTGGATGACCCAAAACGAGGCGATTGCACAAAGTATAGTAAAGAGGCCTTCCAAGATGAATATCCATGACCATCCTGTTCTTCCCGCAATACCATTCATGTTGGAAATCGCGGCTGCCAAGAGACCACCTAGGATGGTGGATAAATTTATAAGACTTGCACACGTGAGTTGAACTGGAAGTATATTTACTGAATGCTCCTGCTATAGTCGCTGAAGTGAAGAAGGTGGCAACCCGCGTGCCCAGTTCTGACCGCTTATACCAGCTATCCCATATTGTCAGTCCACGATCTCGGAATGCAATACAACTTGCCATGAAATATAAAAGACGATGCCAGGGTATAACCCTGCCTCCGCTAGTCCAAGAAGAAAACGCAAAGCTGGGAGCAAGTTCAGTACTCAGGTTCTGTTAGATCAAGGAGCCGTCATGTACCGAGAAGCCCACTATAATTGCGGACAAATCCATGACACATCTGTTCTCAGTCAATAAAAATCATCATGTGGGCCCTAGAAATTTACACGGACCATAACAACTCCCCACATGAACATCATAGACGAAAGCCATATTGAAGGCCGGAAGCGCCTTAGTAAGACGTTGCTTATGGGCTGCGGCACGACTAGTTGACTACAATGTTCTCGAGGGAAGTAAATATACATACCTCAAATGTAGCATAAGGGAAAAAGAACACTGTTAGCGCGATGAGATACTGATTGTCCGTAATATTCAGATCGGTTTCTAGGCCATACAACTTGTCACCCGTGAGTTCTCTCCGTGGCTGGGTGATGGGGTCAAACCGGTTAGAGAGACACACCTTTGCATTTCCTATTGCTCCTCTGTCAAGAAAATTCAGGAAGTACAACAAGCCTAGCCACGGCACGATGCGAATGTCCATCTTTCGGAGTAGCGTTCGCTCGTCCACTTCGCTTGTGTCCACTTCGGGTTCGTATAATTCAGTGCTAGGTGACAGTTTGGCGTCCATCGTCTCTGTCGACTTTCTCGACAGACATGTATATACAATTGTCCCAAGCCATATCATGGTTTATATATAGAGCCAGATTACGGCGGTCATGCGGCCAACAATGCCGTTTGGAAGTAGACCGGGGTGCCTTGCCGCCTAAATGATAACCTGCGGGGACACCGGATAGTGGCATACGGAGCCCCGCACCCCCCGCACCAGCGGGGCGTGCGTAAGAGCATTTTCCCCCAAACCGAGCATCTGGCCAATGTTCGCCCGAGTGTCGTTATGTCACTTGTCCAAGACAAGACAAGATAACCCGGCACGATAAGCGACTACACAAACAGTTTGAGATACGTGTCAACGCCAATGACGTCTTCTAACCCTCGAAGCGATTCCCGTAGCCAGTCTTTCACATCCTCGGTGTCCACTCCCGCTGCTCGTAGAATATAACCCTTCCCTTCACTTATAGGGCTCATGGCCCATATCATGCGTGCCGGCGAGGTCATTTTGAATACCGTCATTGACTGTTTTAGTTTATCAAGATGTGCGATGATATCCCGCACGAGAGGGCCAAAGAAAATGAGGGTAGCGTAGCACGAGTAAGGCTTGAGCCTCTCTCCGAGCGTGCGGGATAACCTTTGGCACCGGCTAATCTCAGGTGTACCGACTTGAGGGGGCTCCTCCAGAAGCGTGATGTCCCGTGCTATGCAATGCCCATCGAGAAAGACCTCGTTGAGACTGTGATACCGCGAGAATACCCACTCCTCCCCGAGTGACTTGCGGCCAGAAGTGACCCAGTCTAGTAGAACCAGGGAGGCATCGCTAGAAAGGGTGATTCTCTGGGTTTGGGAATATGAGGCTGCGCGGAAACATGTCACCGGGTCGGGGAGAAGCAAGAGAGCACTGCCGGGTGCGACGATGGCTTCTGTTACATAGGTGGTGACATTTGGGACTGCATGGGCTGATTGTTCGAGGCGTGTCGACGGCCGATCTCCGGAACGGGTCTTGAATACTTTGGTGGATCCCTAATGAATGGAGGACGTCAACATGGTGGCTGCCGAGAAACTCGATAGCTTACCTGTGACAGAAGAAGAAGCCTGCAAGCATCCTTCACATCGACATTTAGCTTGACATGATCGCCATTGACCAGACCACCCCCGTAGCTCAGAACATATACGATCGCGACAGTATCTTGAGCAAGTCTTGGAGAGAGGAGCTTGAGGGGATAGGTTGCTGATAGTTCGGTAAAGACAACGGATGAGCCATGGAAGGCACAGGCGATCCGACCGTGTCCTGCATGGAGGGGCTTGCTCTCTCCCGTGGTTGGGACCAACATCAAACGCACAGTAACATCCGTTTAGGCTTCGAGCAGTAATAATTATCATTATTGTAATTCCAGCGTTGTTGAACATGTATTCTGTATGTCCCATACATGTCGAGTACCAAAGGAAAGTAAAGAGATTTTTGGAATGAGTGACGATGAACTATTATCATAAGAACCATGCAAGAGAAAAAGACAGTAAAAATAAGGTAACAAAATCTGCTTACAAAATGAGAGGCATGATGAACTCCTATATCGAATGTATGCAGCGAACAAAGGCAACCGAGTCCGAGGTGCAAAGATATGAACATGATATAACGACAATAGCGACCAAGGAGTGAGAGCGGTCATGTCGATAATAACCTGGGACGTGGACAACGACCAGAAGTCCAACGGGTCAATATTTCCTAGTGGCGAGTGCACGAATTTCGAACAGATAGGATCGGTCCGGCTCGCCAAAAGGATCGGTTTGTCTTGATACTGATGAACGCCAACCCCGCATCTCAGAACGATGACGCTCCTCAGCAGCACGACAAACTTCGACGAAATCATCGGCAACATCGTATACGATAGATGCACGTGATCCTCGGTCACTCTCGGAATCGGAAGTCGTTCGAGTGCGACTGCGCGCAGGGCTGGGGGAGGTAATGACGATGGCGGAGGCACAGGATCCGCTCGTTTCCGAGGGCGTGGTACTAGTACAGCCCTGCTGCTGACTGGCACGAATGGTACCGGCCTTGGCTTCCCATCCGTCGGCTTCTTCGTCATCGGCGAGGTCCGCAAAGACATCTGGTTCCTCTTCATCGGGGGGTAGTGTGGAGATCCAGCACATTCGTGTTGGATCAAAGATCATGTTGCCTACTTTGCGTGCCCCAGAGGCAAAGGAGCCGACAGGAGATCCAATGGAAGATCCAGTAAGATGCGTGATGAGAGCGGGTCGAGTGGACGTCCCGACGACTGCGTCAAAATCTCGTAGCACCTGATCATTGCCCTCCCAGCGGAGGGTGGAAGGATTCCATTTCATGTCACCAACAACTTGAAGAGACAGGTCTGAGTGCACATCGGGTCAGACAACGGTTCGAACGTACCCTTTGGCCCGCCATGTCCCCCGAGGTGGCGTATGAGTGTGGGTTTCCTTCGCGTGAGACCAAGCACAGGGGAAGATGCATCCTTTTTCTTCCTTCCAGGCAATTCCACAGTCTTGGGGAATTCAATGCGCCCAGTACGTCGTAGTGTATTTGTGGAAGGTGCAAGTGCACCCGGACAGTCTATCGAGAGTGTGGGATGAGTACCCGAATGTAAGGACACGGCAACGCATGTACTAACCGAGAACTGAACTTGGTTCATCCATCCGTCCCTTTTTGCGCAACGTCCCTTTATCTTTGTCCCTGTTCGAGGACCTTGAATACGTCGTGACACCTCCGCGGCTTGTGGCCTTGGGCTGCACTCTGAACTTCACTTCTTTTTCCCTGTCGGTCGGGAGGTCCTCGAAAGCATCCAGTTCGGTGCCGTCCCCATACGTCCTTTGGCGTTTGGGACGGCGTAAAAGTTTAGGAGCTGATGATGATGGTATTGGTGGCGTTCGATTATGGGATGCACGGCTACGCAGGGAGGTGGTAGATGGGGGGCGTGGGGGAATGGGCGATGTGGCACGATGTGGAGGTTGGGGTTGTGCCATAACGAGAGCGTTGGCGGGGGAAGGACCAGAGAACACGGAGGATAGGGCAGGCCTTGACTTCATTCGCATAGAAGTAGGCATCGTTAGACGTAATGCGGCGGGATTCGACGAGGGGGTTGATGGGCGTGTGGGTGGCACGATGAATTCAAGCGCGTGAATACGGCTTGTTGAGCTTGTATGCGATTTGGCACGTGAAGCGGCCGTGGGCGTTTCATACCGTGCCAACTTGGCGGATGGCCCCGCTGTAGGAGCTGTCCCAGAGCCTGACACTTGGGAACTGCTTGCTTCCATCAGCGAAGACAGTGACGCCTTGCGAGTGAGTCCTTTGCGTTGAGTCGACGGGGGGGTTGGCGGCTTAAGCCCTGAATGAGACTTTTGCCCCCGGAGACTGCCAGGTTTGGGGGACAAAAAGGTGTTTGTGGGGGCAGGAGGGGCGGCTGAAAGAGCTTCCTTATATGTCTGAACACGTGGAGGAGGTCGGGGAGGGGGTGACGATGAGAGTTTGATGCGTTGGAGTTGACGAGCGGAGGATATGGGGGGATTAACGGGAGATTTGGCACGGTCTGCCCTCAGACGAGAGGGCGGGCGGGCAGGAATAAGGGCTCGAGCGGGCGCGCTTTTACTGCGTGTTGCAAACCGGTGAGTCTGCTTTGCGCTGATGAGCCGACTGGGGCTGAAGTCGTCATCGTCTTGGATGACAAGGCCCATCTCGAAGTCATCCTCGGGATCAGGGCTAGCGACTTTTGCTCGCTGATCCGGAACTGGGGCCTTTTTCTTGGACTCGAGAATCTTTTTAAGATGCCTGCCACTGTGGCCGGACTCAAAGAGACCGGATGGAATGACAAGGCCGTCGAGTTCACTTTCATCTTCGTCACATTCACTTTCATCTGTGTCTGGGAGAGAGAGGGAAGAGAGGGAATGGGAGGATGAACCATCGGCAAAGCCCAGTGTGGAGTAGGCATCGGAGGATTGAGAAGAGGAAGTCTGATCACGGTCACCCCACTCGAGAGAATTCTTGGAGGATCGATGGCTCAGGGGTAGAGGAGCGAGCGAGAGTTGTGTTAAATCGGTGGGAAGTGCGAATGCGGACTCGAAATCTTCGTCGATGGGTGCGGGAGTGGGCTTGGCAATGGCTTTGAGGGTCGAAGCAAGTTCTGCGACTTTAATGGTAGAGACACCCTCGTCGTCTTCTTCCTCTTCCTCTTCCTGGCAAGTGAGTGGGGGACGGATGGAGATGGTGGCGCCCGAGCTGAACCTGGTAAACTCGTTGCGGGCGGCTGGGCCAGAAACGACAGCTCTGTGCTTTACAACACCGGTCGTGCGGATGTCCAACTCGACATCCCAGTCAAGGTCGTCGTCGTCATCTTCCTTGTCAGATTCGACGTCAAGGGGGCGAATGTGGTCTCCATCGGGCAAATCGAAGTCAGCGTCTGGCCATTCCTCGCGGGGAGCTGCTGGAGCGGGAATGGTGGTCATTACAAGTGTGAAGTACAAGTAGAGATGGGCCCCTCGCGGGGGCAGGTCAGAGAGCGAACGAGGTGGGATCCCGCACGAGATATCGGGGTGGATATGGCTAGGTTTCTGTTTGTCCGTCGGGCCCACACAAACAATGAAAAGCGGACTCGTGCACAAACAACACACAACATTCCCCGTGTACAAACACAGTGTACAAACAAACGCTCAGCGCTCGTCGTCCTCGTCGTCCCCGCTCTCCTCCCGACTTCCCCCCGCGTCCCATCCGTACTCCTCCAATCCTCTCCGCACGCGCAGTCCCCTTTCTGCCATAATATGTACGAACCCCCCCAGTTCCCGCGCCGTAAATACATCCCGTAGCGGTCCAAACGCCAGTAGATAGAGCCCTGATGATCCTGTATTAGCCCCTTGTCACGAATGCCAGACGATCGTCCAACCTTTGGCGAGGGGGCACTCCCCGACCGCCCTGTAAAGCAGACTCTTGGCTCGCTGCATCTGTCCCGTCCGGATCTCAAATTCGACAAGAATTCGCCACATGATCGCACTGTTCCTCGTCCTTGCCCGTCTGTCAGCAACCAAAGTATGCGTGTCCTGCGTCGCACTCACCTGTCACTCTCCACTGCACCTACCAATCCACTCCTCGTCCGCTCCACTTCACCTTCCCAACGGCCCCTCTCCCACCCTGCCACCCAGACTTCCGCGGCCCTCCTCGAAACTCCCTTCTCTTTCGCACCACCGTCCCCCACTCCTTCGCCTAGCTGACTTCTCACACGCCCCCACACACCGTACCCCTTCTCCGCCTCCAAGAACATCCCGAGCACAATCGTGTTGCTGGGGTACGTCCCAATAGCGACCTGCAGTCGATCTCGTAGTATTATCGGCGGTGCAGGGGTGCGCAGGATAATCGCGTGGTTAAAGAGCATCACCAGCGATGCCACCATCAAACTCTCCCGTGGTGCCTCCCCAACTCCGGCGGGCCGCGAGTCAAAGATAGCCAGCATGGCAGGCAGTGACGAACCTGTCACCAAATCTATCAGCGCTCGTAGCTTTATCCATGCTTCCCGGTCCTTCCACAATACATGTGCAGCATTCATGATGTCTTCCAGATTACGCTTCGCCCGAAGAATCATCATGCCCCCTGTGCCATCAACGTTTCCCGAGCGCATGGCCACCCGAAGCGTGACATCTTGGTTGCCGTTCAACCATTCCAGTTCTGCCCAATCCCACCACATTTGTCCAACAAATGCCTGGGTGGGTGAATGGCGCGTCGAAATAAGAACAGTTTGATAAACTTTCCGTGCGTCTTCAACCCGTCCACGCATGCGTTCAAGTCGAGCATGAGCTGCCCAGTGTGGAAGTGAGTCGGGAGCAAATGACAACAACTTCCGCGAAAGCTTCAAAGCACTATGAATGTCGGTCAGTATCCTTACTGGTCAGGGGAATCCGAACAAATCAGGCCCAACCTCTTCACGTTCACTGACGCCTCAAATGCCAAAGCATACACGTCCCACTGGTAATCTTCCGCGCCACACCGGAGCTGGCTGAAGATAGCCCTCACAAACTCTTCGTGTACGCCCTGCATATCTTTCGCCGTCCACATCCTCCAACACTCTGTCCCCACCCAATCCAGCGGGCCAAACACTCCGAAGCTCCAGTCCTTGACAGGTCCAAACGCTGACCCGTACTCCCGCTCTCTCCCAATCACCACACCCGCGTGAGAGTCAGCAAGTAAGTGTCGTGTTCTCCCTGGCTGCGGGAATACGGAAGAAATGCGGGATACAGTCGCGAGGTGTGTATACGACCACCGATCGTCCCATGTTCCATTCGCGAGGGTGTTGGCAAAACCAGGAATGTGAAGCCCCATAATGGAAAGCCATATGAGGCGAAACGCATCTTTAGCTCTTTGAGTTGTCAACGGAAGCAAAAGTGCCTTGATATCCGACAATAATACAGTCGCATAAGGGTCAGAGACACCCCATTCGTAGCGTGCGGGCATGCGTGAGACAATGTCTGTGCGTGTCTCATCGTTATACCATCTAATAAATGGATCGGTTGACGTAGAACCACTATCCGTTGATGTCGGTGGACTTGGAGGAGTAGCCTTTGGCTTTCCACCGGAGACCCATGCGGACCAGCCTTTAGCGTCAGGCTCTCCGACACGCGGTACTTCTGATTCCCAGAATTCTTCCAATGAGTCTAGTTGCGTGTCAACAGGCAGTCCATATAACGATTGGGGTACCTCGAATGTACTGTTCATCCTGTTGTCAATGAGTGCTTCCTAAAGAGTACTTAGCAACGTACAGTTCCGCTTGCGCCTGGAAGAGCGCTATGGCACGTTCATAAAAACCTAGACAGAGAGTGAAGTCAGGAACACAACAGCAATCCCAACTCCCAAAATTCGCACCTGCCTCCTGGAACGCAACGGCGACTCGCCACACGATACGTAATCTATCAAGCTCGCTGTCCTCAGAATCATCTAAAGCCTTCAATGCACGTGTTGCATCCCACACGACTTGGTCGATACCTCCCATAGAAGCGCGAATGCGCCACTCGAGCCAATCCATCCAGATATCAATACCACCCAACTTGAGAACATCCTCCCATTCTGCAGTGAGTTTGGTTAAATGCCATAACTCTTCGCCCGCTCGAAGGTATTTCAACAAGAGAGTGGGTGAGTGAAGATTAGAAGGATGGGCTGTGCTTGCACGAGAAAGGATCGAAAGCGTTATTTCGGATCGAGCTTTGTTGGCATTCTTAGAAGTCAGTGGCACGACCGAGAGGGACTGTGCAACCAAGGACAGCCATGTTTGCACGGAGGATGGATCAGCAACGAGCCTTTCCTCGAGTGCTTTGACGGCTAGCTGGTGAGATGGGAGAATGGGCGCCTGATCGTCGTCCGAGCTTTCTCCCTCTGCCTCGGATGCCGAGAATTCCGAATCAGAACTCGCCTCGCCCTTGGAAATCGGTCGGAAGACTTGATCAATATTTTGACTAGTACGGGATGTGAGACGCAAAAATCCGTCCACTTCTTTGTACTTGTAGTTGTCAGCGGAAGCAATCAGGCGCCGGGAAGGTGCGGCGAGAAGGGCGCTTGAGCTGGGATGGGTGAGAGAAGGTTGCTGCGGAGGATGCTCAGCAAAGGGTTTGAGGTTGAGATGAAACAGTGTACCTTGCGTTGGCCAATAGTGACTTGGATGCCTTCTCCGACTCTGTGGGAGATAGTCCACGCTTTGTCAAGACCAAGGATATGCTTGCCGTCTTGTGCATCATTAGCTATTCGCGTGCAGGATAGTTGACTACTCACGGGCTACAGGGCGATACTTTGGCACGTCACCGGTGTGTAGGCGACCATAGGTTAGGTTGAGAGAGTCGCCCTTGCGATCTGAATAAAAGAGAGGACGAGGAACCCATCGGTCACGTTCCTGACCCTGCTGCTCGAGACGGAGTCTGTCTTCGCTTGCCTTGAGCCGCTCGTCATCCAGCAGTGTGTCAACAATGCGTGGCTCGTTACTGCGCCAGTTGTCGGAGGGGGAGAAGTGCTTTTCTCGTTTTGAGGGGGGCCTGTCCTTGTCCCTGTGGCTCCGTTTTTCGGGCTTTCTCCTGGTGAAGTCGATCGGGCGGTGATGATTGTGGGGTGGCTCATTTCGTGCGGGGGAAGGAGATCTGTTACTCGGACCAGGATCAATATCGGGGAAGGAGGAGAAAGAAGGGGGGACGGAGAACGAGGAGGCGGACATGTATGTTGGAGATGGGGTGGTTGTAACCGTTACGGGTGGCGGTGACAGGCTGGCAACGCTCTCCACTACCATCTCATCGATGCGCCCACTCACACAGGACGAAAGCAAAGCCGTATTTACAAAACTCGCAAGCTATATCGTATGTCCAATCCATTCCCATCTACACACAACCCCCCCACACCTTCTCCCACAGGGCAAGAATCTCATCCACCTCATCGACCGCAAGGACGAGCCCTATTGCTTCAGGCTGCACAAGGACAAGGTCTACTATGTCTCCGAATCGTCCATGCGTCTGAGCATCTCCGTCGCACGACCAAATCTCGTCAGTCTTGGAACTTGCTTTGGTAAATTCAGCAAAACCGGAAAATTCAAGCTCCATGTCACTGCTCTCGACCACATCGCCCAATATGCGAAATACAAGGTATATTATTCTGTCCTTCATTTCGCACCCATATCCAACATCTTTCCCAAGGTTTGGATCAAGCCCAATGGCGAAATGCCTTTCCTGTATGGCAACCATGTCCTCAAGGCACACCTTGGTCGAATCACAGAGGATACCCCTGAACATCAAGGCGTGGTCGTATTCAGCATGAATGATGTCCCGCTAGTACGTTTTTTTATTTCTCTCTTCGTGTGCCCGTACAGATCGATCCCATTCTCAGGGATTTGGCGTAACTGCCCGGTCAACGATCGACACACGTAAATTAGATCCTACAGCTATCATTGTGTTTCACCAAGCGTACGTCCCCGTCTGCTCAGTTGCTTTTGTCGTCCTTGCTCATACTCTCTCAACAACTAGGGATGTTGGGGAATACCTTCGAGATGAGGTCCTTGCAGCGTGCTTCCCTCATGTTCAAGTGCTGACTCGTTTCTCAGGAAACGCTTTTCTGAATGCCATTGTTCTTCAGTGCACGCGCTGGTCGTCAGCTATTTACTTGCTCGGGTAATGGGAGATTACATATGGACCCAATCACGTAGAACATAAATATTCGCATTCCAATTTCCGAGGGGGGCTTCCAAGCTCGTTCTGCGCAGTACACACCAATCGGGTTTTGGTTTTTCGCTGTTAATCACACGGTCGCTTGGCCGATGAAAAGTAGTCTAGATGTTGCTCGACGTAATGACTTTTGATTGCTCAACATGCGGCGATGGGTGTACACGTGAATGTCAGACGTCTACCTGCTTGGTCAAGTACTACTACCATGGATGACACGCAACCCCACATACGCTGGCAAAACATTCAAGATCAGGATGTTACCCCTTCAAACGTCCGGGATGTCCTCTCTGCTGTCGATGATGACCTCTGGGCTGTAGCAGCCTGTGTCGATAGGCTCGTGGACAACGTCGACGCACAGCGGTCACTTCTCGAGCTAGGAATCACTCGCACCAACTCGGCTATTCATAGAGCCCAAGCTGCACCTCACATCTCTACCCGCGATGCAGACTCCTTCGATTGGAGCGATCAAATACTCACCATGTACTTCAACGATGCTCCAGAAGATGCCCAACTCTGCCGCATGCGCGCCGTTCTCCTCCACCGCTGTGACAGGCTTTCGTCCTTCGCACAGATATGCAAAGACCTATTGACAGAGGAGGATGACTCTGATGATATTGATGAGGAATGGGAGGATGACCCGTGGGCTGAAGACGGCGAGGCATCCCCTCCCCTACCACGACGTAGGCCAGTCGACCCACCCATTCCATTGTCCGAGTTTTTAGCCGAGGACATGCTAGAGATAGCTTGCTTTCTCGCCTCCCAACAACATTTCACCTCACTGTGGACCCTCATGCTTTACCACTCTGCCACCCTTTGGCCCTTCCGTTTCGCCATACTTGACAGTATACCTAGTCACATACACCCATCCGAGTACCACGGAATACTTCCTGGTTATGACGTTATTCATGATGCAGAGCAAACACCGTCCTTCAACAGTTGGAGAACAGAGAAGGACTGGGTCGAGACTCCCGAGGTCGATACTGCGCTCAAGGCATCACAAGGTGTCTCTCACATAGAACTCGACTTACATCAGTCAAAGCGTGACGCTGCAGCAAGGACAGAGCCGCTTGGACCAAAAGATCTTGCTGCTTGGTACACGCGTCGTGTGGATGTCATCATTGCGTCCACCGGTATTCTGGATATCGCTCTCGCAACTGTCCAGCACGGGGCGTCTCGTGGAGTACCTGACCTCGACGAGCTAGGCGAAGAGCTCAGCCTCCTTTCCCGATTAGTCTATGATTCGCCTCAGCCTTGCGAACTCCAGGACAGTCAAGATTGGACACTCGCCCGCTGGCGGAGTATGGAGCCTGCAGAGGTTGTGAGTGCCTACCTCGCCCATTCAGCTCCGGACACAGTTGCAAAGGATATCACTCGCCTCGTGATGCCCTATCTATTTGTTCTGGAGGCACGGGCAGAGCGTGCTGGTAATCCCGACCCAGGTCTGCCTACTCGCCTGCTTTGTGACTATATTCTCTCGGCCCCATTGCCAATTGTCGCCGCAATATTCGAAGCATCCAAGCCCACACTTCCCGTCGCACACCGCATCATTCGCAATGATGGGGATGTCGCAAGACTAGCTCTCGCGTGTCTATATGGCAGCGACAGTCGCACTGAGTGGTCCACAATGAGTTCCATATTCGAGTGTCTTCCAGCTTGGGAAATTGCACCAGGAACTGAGGATGAAGCAGACGAAGCGGATGCAACGATAATGTCTCTCGGATCTTTCGTGGCACCGTCCACGACCCGGTCGCATTGTTCACCCTCTGACCTAATGCTTTTCTTCAAACCACTCTCACTTGTCTCTCTTTCGCGCGCACTGGATATATTGGACGTACATTTGGAGTCCGGCGAAATACTATCACGGTGGAATGTAGGGGCACCTTTGCGATGGTTCTTACAGAGTGCACATGATGCAGTCGAGCAACGTGCATGGGCAAACAGAATGGCCAGACGTACAGGAAACTCGAGTGGGCTCGACGGAAAGCATGAGTGGGAATGGTTGTTGGAGGACATGCTCAAGCTTTGTGGAAGTAGCGAGACTGGGCTCAAGAGCGCGTTCGGACTTCTTTCAAGAGAGGAAGTTTCCTCGATTTTCTTCGCTGGTTTGTTAAGCTCGGGTTGTGAGTATCTTTCATCCCTACGCTGTGCCTTCTCATCGATCCAGTAGCATTCGATACTGCAAGAGAGCTTCTCCAACAGAGGCATGGGAAGTTGTTTCTATCTCCTCCCGTCGCAGAAGATCTTTGTCTCTCTGTCTCACGTGAATTTTACGACAATGCAAGTTCGGGAAATTACAAGACTGGCGACATGAAACTTGCCTATGACTGGTAAGGATTGGAGCCCCCCTCGCCGCCAAGTGGCTCACCCTTCCCTCAGCCTTGCTGTCCCATCTCCTTCGGAGCGTCTGAACAAAGAGCGTGACTTTATTGAAGCCACTTCCCGGCTTTCTTCCTTCAATATACAATCACGTCCGGGTGTTGCGCTCTCCCCAATCGAGATCCGCCTAACCAAGGATCGCCTTTCTCTCATTTCACGTGTCCTCTCGAGCACAATAGATGCATACAAACACACGGAGGTTATTCTCGATCTTCTATATAAGCTCGGCTTCAAAGGCGACGTGGTCGCAGAAGTGAGGACACTCGCTATGCTCTCAGACACTGCCCTCCAGGCCGAAGACTTCTCACGTGCCTACGAGACCAGCAAACGAATGATCGACAGGGTTTCAAGGCTGAGTGCGGAGGCGTCAAGTGGCAACGAGGACGAGACCGTCCGGGAGGCGAACGACGTCTGCTGGGTGGCTTGTTTCCAGCTTGGGCGACATCCCGAATTCGAGGATGTCGAGGCGAAGCTCTCACTTTTGGGACGCGCGCTGCAACTCTGTCCAGCCGACAGACTTCACGACGTTCTTACGTCTTGGCGACGTTTAGAACAGGAAGTCATCGAAACCCATCGTGAATGTTTGGCTTATAGGACAGTTACTCAACCTAAGCGCACCGCGCCATCGTCACAGAACCCTGCTTCATCTCTTCGAGATAGACTCGGCGAACTACACATGCCCACGACACCCCTCATCAATGCGGAGGATGCCGCTGCACTGGCTGGCAGAGCATTCAATCGCATGGCGTCCAATTTTACATTTGCCGTCACTGGCCGTGGGCGTTCCGGTAGTCCTGGAGAGGGTACACGGTCAAGAAGTAGAGACGGGACTAGGGGCAGATTTGATGGTGAGGAGGTTTCCATACAAGCGAGTCGCGTCCTACAAAAGGGGATCGGTTGGCTCCTTGGGGCGGACGACAATGCTTAATCTAATCCCTGGTTAAGGTAAGGACCGCAATCATTACATATGCCCAACATTAGCATACATGGCCTTGTGTATGGTACTTGAGAGTATGTGCATTTAAATATATATATGCACACTGGACTGAAAGCTAGAAAGACAAAACGAGGAAAAGAACGAGGGATAGAGGTGGTAATCTCTTTGAAGGAGCAGGAGGGGGTAGAACCACGGATAGGATAAAACCAATAAAAATAAAGAAGGGCGCGAAGCTGGTGAAAATCCCCGTCGAAAGTACTAGACGCAGGATATAAATTGTGTTGCGGCATGCACAATACGTCCATCGCCACTACACGATAACCAAGAAATGACACTCAACGTATCTATCCGCGATACCAGAATCGAAATGAATGAAATCAAAAGATGTGGATGTTTCAGTTGCCGCTCGCAAAGCGTGCTGTGTCGCCAGTGCGAGCCCTAGGCCGGTTGACAATCCCAGCCTTCTTTGGCTGTTGCTCGTCCGAGGATGAAGCGGGACGCCTCTGTGGTTCTCCTCGACCACAGACCTCACAGTACACCTGGTGGTCCGCTGCTCGGAGATCCTCCAGTTCAGAGGTCAGGTCTCTGATCCGTCCACGCAACTTCCAGATTTGCTGCTGCCAAGCATTTTTAGCGGACACAAGTTGATCTTGTAGTTCTTTAATGGTCAAACACTCTTCTCCGGGCACCCCTACTGCGGTCGCCAATGCATCATCGCTGCGGCGCGTGGAAACGGGCGTGAAGGGAGACAGCGCATTGCCTGAGCTTGCGGCAGAACTCGGTGTAAGCACATCGTGTTGTCGTTCTTCCACACCGCCTGCTACAAAACTAGCAAAGTGGGAACTGAATGAGGTGGACACGGGTCGAAGCTTGAGGCCCGGGAAGTCAGTGCTGCCTGGAGGAGCACTCTGTGGAACGGTAAGAGAGAGGGGTTGCGGTGTTGAGAAATTTAAGCCCGCTGATGGACTTCTCCCCGCAACCGAGGTAGGGATACTGTGATCCGGGGTTCTGGTCACGATGGAGAGCGAAGGTGGTTGCCGTCTGCGCAAATAAGGCCCCTTCCCATCAGTGCCATCGGCACCGGATGAGGCACTGTTTGTCGAGGCCAACGTAGCAATACTCCCAACTGAGCTCAACGGCGGCGAAAAGGAGGGTTTTGGCGCCTTTGTAAGTGTGGTATTCGAGGTCTTCCCGGTCCCATGAATTTGCAAGCTTTGTTCAGCATGCACATCGGCCAGGGGAGGAATCGGCGGGGGTGGGCTTCTCTCTTTCTCTCCTTCTGAATTGCGACCACCGAAGAGCCGCATGAACCCACTTTTCTTATGTTTGAGTGCCCGTCTGGGAACTGCACCCGTTGAGGTTGAAATGGCGGATTCCTCTCCCGTTTCAGAAATTTGAGAGTGGGAAGAAGGAAGTGGGATGGTCTTGTGCCCAGTCCCGATACTAGTTGATCGAGCACGTGTACGAGCCGAAGTGCCAGCGGTGCGTATCTCCTCGACCTGGTCTTCTGTCGTCTCAAATATATCATCCGAATTAGGAAAGGGTAGCTTTGATCGAGTAGCTGTAGTGTGGACTGTATTGCTGCGGAATCTCTCCCTCGCCTGCGCTTCTTGAAGGGTGATAAGGGTCACAGTAGGTGATCGAAGATTGCTCCGGCGAGGACCATCAAAACCAGCAGGGGGTGGATGTAGAGACAAGAATTTGGTGTCGCGGTCAACATAGTTAATGTCGCTCTGGCGAAGGACAGAAAGTGGAGGTGAGATTTCCTTGCCGTTTACACGAGGATGTCCGTGTGGAAGGTCACGGGAAGTTAATGATGTAGATGATGTCTCGTTGGAGATGACCGAAAACGCTGCAGATCTGGTGCTGGTCGAGTCGGTGACAGTACTGTTGGAGTCACTTCCGCTCATATCCCCCAAGATTGGTTGATGAGAGGGCACCGTCTCGGGAGATGGAGTATATGGAGCGACCAAGTCAGGGTTAGCGTAAGGATGTACAAATTTGTCGTGAGACCGTCGTTCTTGAAGCAGAAGGACCTGAGATGATTTCACGCTGCGTTCGCTGCCAATGCAAGAAGCATCAGAGGATGAGGGAAGCATGGGTGTACTTTCGAGGGTCACCGACGGGGGTACCATCCCATCCAAGCTGACAGTGTGAGTCTGAGTAATGTAGTGAGAGGGTCTTGGATAGTTGGTCGAGCGCGCGAAGCTCTCGCTGTGCACAGACGCGGAAGCGGCGGATGACAAGGATGAGGTCGACACGGATTGCCTTGCAAGATCACTGTATTGAACATCAGTAAAACGAGAATAGGATACCGAGGTTTCCTATCGACTCACTACAAGGCACCGCGAGAACTAGAGTAGTTTCCTGCTGTGATCTCAAAAGAGGAGACTGCCGAGACCTGTGAGCAAGCTGAATCGACACTGGGTCTGCTGGCAATGGAAGAGCCTCTGGTGAAAGTGCGAATAAGATTGTCGGCTCTGGAGGCCTTTCCTTTGAGCTTGCTCCCGATCCCGATCGTGGCAGACCTAGAGCTGTTGTCTGATTCCTCGCCGCGCGGGATGACATCGTCAGTCTCCCAGGGGGCGCGAGAGTGAAACCTGATCTTGGGACCCTGCAGGCTTATTCGGTGCGAGGCGTCGTCAGTGCAGTCCTCAACGTCGGAGTCATCCTGGACGTCTTCGGTAGAGAGAGAACGTATGGTAGAAGCTGTTTCGTCGTCAAACTCCAGGCAACCAGGAGAGTCAGTGAAGGAAGCGGTGTCAGAGTGCACGTCGGGGTCGGGAGAATGATAGACGTGGCTGTAGACCGAGGGGGAGTCGGGAAACTCGGTGAGGGACGGGAAACGGGCACGATGATGGGGATGGGGATGGCCCAGGTAATGGCGGCGATCAGAGACGGTTCCGAGGGTTCTCTCGTGAGGGTCCATTGGGGGGCGTGACGACGCCGCCATCGTCGTGCAAGACCTGCCAACGACCGTCTGAGACACTGAAGGATGTGGACGAGAACGAGCCGGCCAGCTGGGATTTCCGACAAATAAGCTGCCAAGTTACATAAAAGCACCACGAGCTCAATATCTTTTTCTCATGCCAACAGACTGCGACGCGAACATGGATCACACACACGAGCACAAGGACCTGGCCGCGTCTGCCAACGGTCGTGTGTCTGGAAAGTCGTGGAAGCTCCCAAAATCTGCCACTGCGTACGGAATCGCCTCCTTCGTGCTGAGCTGACCTCTTGATCAGATTGCCCACCAGTCGCTCACAGTCCTCCGCAGGACACAAGACAAAATGGAATGTGCGGATGGAGAAAACCAAGAGTGAGCACGCTGTCAAAAAGCTCGAGTCTGAGCTCAAGCAGGAGAAGCGAATGGAAAAACAACGGTGAGTTCCCTTCCATGGAGTACGACATACACCGCGACCCGTCTCAGGAAAAGGGAGATAACCCTCCAACGCCAGAGGGCAAGCGACGAGCGCCGCCGATTGGAGCGGGAAAAAGCCATTGTACGTGTCGCGTCTCCTCTTTGAACTGATGTGCCTCTGACCTTTGTATAGATGGGTGCGAGGAAATCTGCACGACTGCGACGCAGGGCTGGGCGTACCAAGAAAATCAATGGCTGAAGAATATCTTCCGCAGTTTCGGTTGCAATGTCATCGCTACTGTCAAAGTGATAGACGTAACACCTGTCAAATATATCAAGTGCGAACACAGGATGAGACAATGCTATAGTGCCCATGTCACGTCTACCTCTCCATCGTGCACAAATGGTTTGTCCAATTCTGCGATAACACTTTCGCACAAGGGACAACTGCCCGCCAACACCTCGTCCAACTCTGCCCGCAGCTTCTCCGCCTGTTTTTCCGCCTGTTTATTCGACCCCTTCTGACCACCACTGGCACCTATGCCAGGTATCCACCCAGGTGCGGAGACGACAGATGCGAGTGCATCCGGTATGATCAAGTCTCGTAGCCGATCACCAGCAGAGAGGATATTCCGTCCGAGTGAACCCGCTACCTTGGTGCCATTCTGAAGAGGGCCAGCAAAGTTTGCCGAGAGCAATGTACGCTGTCGCGATGGCTGCCGCACATTACTGGGAGACGTCGTGACCAGATGGTCCCCTGAACCTATCTTCTGAACATCCTTGATGAGTTCTGTCTGCAGAATGAGAATCCGTCTGAGGGCGTGAGCGGGCAAGCACTCTTTCGCCTAGAAATACAAAGGTCAAATGACGAGCATTGCACGAGCATGAGCACGCTCACCAGTCCGATCAGACAGTCAGCATGGAATGTGTGTTGACAAGGGAATATGTAGGACTGTCTAGTCAGCAAGGGCTGTGCACAAGTGGAGCATCGCTCTCCGGCGTCAATAGTGACGAAACGGCTCTTCAGTTCGACAATATCCTGCTTGATCGATTCTGCAGTGCGCGTAGCGTCATCCATCTCCTTCTTCAGGTCATCGATATGAGCCGAGTAGCCTTCCAGGGCATGCGCAATCTCTTCTTTGAAGTCATCAATGACGACGAAATCTGGGAAAAAAGGCAGAATATCTTCGATCTTGAGAAGGTCAGTATCTTCCAAGAATCGCATTGCACTGATCCCGATAAATAATTAACGATCGTGTTCAATCCAGATCAACTGTAACTCACGCTTTGATGTCTTTCTTGTCCTGGACGACATATCGAGCAATCTTCAACCAAAGCTTCTTCCTTAGTTGAGGATCATCTTCTGGCATATCGGCATTGATCTTTGCTAGTTCGAGGTCCCCCTTCTGCAGAGCAAGATCGATACTGTTTTCATATAGACCCATCTTCGAGTAGATATGCACGCAAGGCTGTGTCCGACCCGCTTTCTTGCACAATCGCAAAGCATAATCCAAGTCATAGTATGGTTTACCAGTGAGTGGATTGGAAGGCGCCGTCATAAGAAAACGTAGCAGAGGGCCATCATCACCAGGGGGGCTTGAGGACGAGGAGACGTGAAATGTCACCAGCAGATTATGAACAGTAGAAGAGGTGTTGTGGTGGTTGAAGACAACATGATTGAGATAGCGCACCGCTTGGTTTGGTACCAATGGATCGCGGGGAAGGTGCTGTAGTTGCAAGAGGGAGGGTATGAGTCGCAAAGGGTCCAAAGCTGACTGTTTGAGCCACGAGTCGACCACGGCTTTCGGCGCATGTCTAGCAAGAACTGCGCCAAAACGATAGTAGAGCTCTAGATCCGACTAGTACAATTAATTCACGGGTCTGTACACCAGTGTAGATCGATGAACAAACCTGGCGATTAAGTGTGTCGATGGCCTTCAACCAATCTTCTTCGAGTATCCAGTGTTGAATAACCCGTTCATGATCTCCAACTACGGTTGCGTAGAAAAGTAGCATGTCCGTTCGCCCGTGAGATTGTATGAGCTCATAGACGGTGTTACGATCAAGGTTTGCCTGTCGAGAAATCTGAGACAGTAGTCAAGACCAGATCAGGGATACCAACCTTGTAGGTGTCGAAGAAGTGACAGAGATCCTCGTCGAGGATGATACGCTCTGCTTGCATGTTCTCAGCATCACTCGTCGCAGCTTCAGATGCACAGAGATCATCCAGTTCGTCACATTTACTAAGATAGAACTCCACGAGCCAAGTTGCTAGCATCATCCGTGCCGTCAGATCCTAGTAAAGCGCATCTGAACAAAGCACGGAGTCTTCACAATATCTCAACTTACGGTTTTGCGAGTCCGCTCTAAGCGGCTGATCAGATATGACCGAAGTGCATCTCGCTCCCCGACGTCCAGAAACTTGAGTGTCACCTCTTCAAAAGATACTGAACACTGTGTATAGCATTGAGCCGCTTGGAAGAATCGCTTTTCCTCAAAGAAAGCATGAGCTTGGGCAGAAAGAACTTTGTCGCGTTGAGTGGCAGTCTGATAAAGGGTTGTCATTCTCGTTCTTCATCCTAGGCAATGGAACCAACCTTGGCGTATCGCAACGCGATGTCGAAATCCCGTTGCGCAAGGTATATTTGCCATACATCGCGACTCTCGTTCCCGATCACCAGCTCAAATATCGACTGGTCAGTATAGACCCAATATGTCTTGCGAACAGGATCTGCTGCAAGGCCCTTGACTGTCTCGTTTGGTCTCTGTAATACCTTGAGATACACACTTCAACTGTACTTGATCCTGCTCACCAGCGGGATGACATCTTCGTAGGCTTGTTTCCCGTTCAGAGTGCATATTCCTACAATACGATCTCGGTAAAGCAAGATGAAGTGAAACTCGGTAAGCAAAATTGAGGCGGGGACGTCAGGATGCGGTTGTGAGACAGGAGACCCAGGGGATGACAGCGAAGGGTAGGGGAGGAGTTGCGTCGAATCAACGTGATCGTCGGAATTCGGGTCAAAGTTGAGAGTCCCATGATAGATTCCGGGTGCTGGACCAAACGGCGTTGATGAACAGGACACTGTTGGCCGGGGGAACACTGACCTGTCATCCAGGCGAGAGTCTTAGGTAACGAGAGAGCCTGATCTGAATTCGGCGTGAAGAAGTGCAGTTCCGAGTGTTGCAGGTCTCCAGGTAATTCGGATATCTCTTCGTCGTCTCAGTCTAGAACATCATGAAATAATTCGAATACTCACTCGGGGCTGTTTCTCGGTGGATAGCGAACAATGAGGAAAAGAGACGACCTCCATCGTCCGAGCGCCGGTCCGGTGCGCCAGTAAATTGGTAGATGCGGGAGGGTGTGGTCACAACCACCAGTGCATTTCTGTGATCACCCGGAGGGAAAAGCTCAAATCTGATTCCGGTGATTGGAGCTTTCTCGGGCAACGAGAAAAGCAACTGTAAATAACGTTCCTGAGACTTGAAGAGATCCTCTCCTGCGTCGAGAACTGCTTCGAAAATACCACCATTGCGCGTTCCAAACAAGAATTCCCTGGTTGATAGGGAGTGCGAGGACGACAACAATGCTGCTTTATTCCACGCAATGCTCTCGATGACCAGTTTGTTGAAAGATTTCAATGGTTTTGGTTTTTTCCATCCGCGATATAGATACCAGTTTTCGCCTTGGTGGGACGTGATGACGAGATGTCGACCGGAGGGGTCAAGGAATATCTTGTGTATCGACATTTCTGTGGGCTTGCGGGAAATGGGAATCTGAAGGACTTGTTCTGCGTGTGATAGTTCGATGAGAACGATGAGGTTGGAAGATAGCGCCATTGCCAGGACATCGGAGGAGACAGCAAGAGAGACCAATGGAGCAGGAAGCGTGTATTGTACTCTGCCAAGGTCAAAGATGGGTGCATCAGCGGGGGAGGACATCGGGGCCTGTGCATCAACCTGGACTGGGATGAGTTGCTTGGAAGTCAGAGAGCGCGACACTGACAGAGGCAGGACCTGCTGGTGGCTGGTCGTCGTACGGGAAATGTTCAAAGCCATCGTACTGCACATGGGGCAGTGGAGAGCGCGGATGGGTGGAGGGTGCTGCGTGCTCGACGACTGGAAGGGATGGTCAGAGAGCGTCCTCGACTTTGTTCAACGCCCGGACGACTCACATTCGTCGAACATGGTCGCAGTCACGAACCGAGTCGACTTGCCTTAACCGGCACGGTACGCCGAACATCCCTCCTATATCCACGTCGACCAACACATGTCGCGTCCCATCCCCAGGATCTTTCTCATCCGACACGGTCAGTTTACACACATATTCACCCAACGAGCGACGTTGACAACACCCCAGGCGAAACCGAGTGGTCTCTGAATGGGTGAGCCCTCTGCTTCGCTTCCCGATCTCTCACCCTCGTCTGCCAAACAGACGGCATGTAAGCTCAGTTTCTCGACATAATATATTCACTCCGCACTGAGTTTCGCCGATCCCAGACAGGGAGGAGTGATATCCCCCTCACAGCTCGTGGTGTACAGCAAATCAAGGAGAAAGCAGCGATTTTAGTCGGGCAAGACCGTCAGTCCATCCTGACGCGACTGACCGACCGACGGGCCATTGACTCGATTCGCAGGGGCCCTTGACCCGAGGGACCTTTGTATTGTCTTTGTCTCACCGCGCATCCGTGCCCATAAGACGTTCCATCTCTTGTTCGAACACCTGCAAAAGTTCCCTAATCATGTCATCACTGAAGAAGTGCGCGAATGGGACTATGGTGACTACGAAGGGCTCTTCAAGGAAGAGATTCTGGCCAAACAGCCTGGCTGGGACATCTGGAGGGATGGGTGTGTATCTCGATAAGACTCACCGAAATCCCTCATCACCCTGATCGTCAGTTGCCCCGGGGGCGAGAGTGTGGACGATATGCGCTCTCGCGTGGATGGCATGATCGCAAAGGTCAAGGAGACTCGCAAGTCTCCCCTGATGTCCAACTGAGATTACACAGGTTCGCGAACATCACCGCCAGTATGTCGAGCAGGGTAAAGGCGCTCGTGACGTCCTTATCGTCGCTCATGGGCACTTTAATCGCGTGTTCATTTCGCGATGGATCAACCTTGACTTGGCACTCGGTATGATCGCCCACATCGACACGAACTCGATGCGCTAACTCTGGAACAGGAACACGCTTCAATGTCGAACCCGGAGGAGTGAGATGCTTCGAAACTCGTGCAACACGGAGCCAGTGGCTAATGTTGCCAACAGGTATCTGTTCTATCGTACAACCACAAGTCGCTCGATGAGCCTGCGCTGAATGCGCTGAACCTGTACGCGGATCTCAAGTAACGCTAGTTTTTCCATGTTTATGTATGTGTGAATGCCAGTTTGTGACACTTGTCTTGTCGGGTTACGTTCCGGCTAGTTGCAGTCTTTTTTTTTGGTTCCATTTTCTTTCTTGAGACTTTATTTCCTCTTCCACTCGCTTTGAACTTGCCCGCCATCTTCGTTGTTGATCATGGCCGACGTCGAGTCGATCTCTGCAACTCCTGACTCGCGTGTTTCCCTTGAAGCCATTCCCGTGTCTCAGGACCCCGTATCTGACCCTCGCGGGGAACACGAGGCCTCTGACGTGCTAGATCAAGATCTTAACACGCAGGTTGAACAGGAAATTGCACAAGATAGTGCCGAAGTTGGGCTCGGGCTCGACGAAAGAGTAAAAGATGTAGACGGCGACCTCCAACAGGACGTCTTTACCGAGCCTGGCCCTGCTTCCATCACGGAGGCGTCCAAGAAAGCCGATGTCCCTTCCAAGCGTACAACCCCTGCAAGTAAGGACAAGGCTACAGTGCTTGCCAAGTCCGCCTCCGGCAAAGTAAATTCGTCCACGCCAACAGACAAGAAAGTGCGTTGGGCGTGCTTTACACGCACGCTTGCTTCATATTAACCATGTGTTGGGCAGGCTTCAAATTCTGCCACGTTGGGTGCTGGCAATGCCAAAGCAGCCCCTCCAGGCAAGACCGCTATTGCTTCTCCCTCTTCCCCTCTCTCCAAAACCGCCACCACTACACCGTCCACCGCAAAGAAACCAACTAGTACATCTTCTGCGAATCCAACGAAGACTGCGACCATGGCTTCATCTAGAGGGTCAAGTTCTGGCCCCGCTCCACCCAGCAGGAGATCATCTATGCTCCCGCCGAGGGCACCTTCAGCGACTGGAGTACATCCCCCGCCCAAATCACGCACTTCAACCTTGCTGGCATCGCTAGCATCTTCTGCCTCATCCAGGTCCCCTCCCACCGAGGTGAATTCGACTTCTCGTCCATCTGTTGTTTCTCCAGTTGGCTCAGTTGCGTCTCTGAAGTCTAATGCAACCGGTAGTGCTGCCGCCCCACCTTCTCGCCCTCGTGCCTCTGTTTCAGAGGCTGTGAAAAGGACGCCTTCCAGCTCAAGGCAGAGCTTGCCCCCTTCCACCGCACCGCCTCCGCAGGCTCGCACGATGCGGCCAATGGGGTCGATCTCCTCCATACGGGAGGTTCGTGACGATGGAAAGGTGCTTGAAGATCTACAAGAAAAGGTTTGTCGTTGCTTCCGAATGTTATAGATTCCCATGTTCTGACATGTCGCGCAGCTGAGGGAAGCGAATGAGAACCTCTCGGCCAAGTCGGGTGCAGTAGCGACCCTCGAAGCCAAGATTTTGCAACTTGAGGCATCCCTTAGCAAAGCTCTGGTTGATGTCAAAGTCAAGACGTCATCTATCGAGCAACTTCAAATCAGCAAACAATCGTCGGACGCTGACACCGGCAGTCTCAAAGCTCGCTTGCAGCAGGTGCAAACGGAATACTCTCGTGATTTGGCTGTGCTCAATTCCATCAGCGGAGAAGTAAGGATTTTGCCATTTGGCTCTACTCCCCTCTGATATATGTATTGCAGCTCAAAAAATCGAACGAGGTAGTAGCGGGCCAAGCCGAAAACATCAAGATCCTTGAGGCGCAGATCGAAACATTGCAGGCGGATATCGCGGCTGCCCAGGAGAATTTCGAGTCACTCCGGTCGTCGAGCGATCATTCGGCGGCTGAGGCTGCGGCGGCTGCGCAGATGGAGCGTGAAGCGTTCCTCAGGGCCAAGGCTGATGTTGAAACCGTCACTGCAGAAGTGAATAGTCTAAGAGCCGCACATAACAGAGCTGTTCAAGATGCAGCAGCGAGGTCTAGCGAATCACAACACCATGCGGCTGAGGTAATCGCTCTTACTGCTCAAGTCGGCGAATTGAAAGCGGAAAGAGAAGAGAGCGCGGCCAAGATCTCCGAACTGGAAGTTGAAATTCTGGAGCTGAAGGAGAGTCAAGAGAACGCCGAGGACGAGCACAAGAAAACCCTTGGCCGCCTCCAAAAGTTGGAAGCTGAGCTCACGGAGGCCGTCGCCGCTACACAGCAAGTTCTACGTGATGCCGAAGCTCGGGGTGCGGAAAGCACGCAAGAGGCCCTCGATGCTGCTTTGCGTCATGCCGACGAGGTCAT
Source organism: Neoboletus brunneissimus (assembly GCA_003316195.1). Classification (NCBI taxonomy): domain Eukaryota; kingdom Fungi; phylum Basidiomycota; class Agaricomycetes; order Boletales; family Boletaceae; genus Neoboletus; species Neoboletus brunneissimus. The sequence goes on from QFEL01010987.1 coordinate 99,913, forward strand.
GCTCGTTCAATCTGATCTCGCCAAGGCTGTTGCCGAGGTTGAGGAGTTGAGGACTGAACTTGATGCCGCCCATGTTGCTCACGACCAGACGAAGTCAGCAGCTTATGCATCTGTTGAAGCACACGAACGGGAAATGGAAGAAGTCGAGCAATCGTATCTGTCGAAACACATTGAATTGTCAGAAGAAATTAAGCGGCTTGCTGCTGAGCTTGAGGTGAGCATGACCCTTGTGTATGAGTGCAAGCACTCGCTGACATACCCCAATAGGCCCAGGAGGCGAAGTACGGTGCTAAGGTTGATGCCGTGAGGGCTGAACATGATCAACTTCTTCAAGAGGCGTTTGAGCGAGCCAAGGCAAGTAAAGCACTTCTATGGATTATATCAGCTAACACAAACTACAGAACGAGGCAGGGGAAGTACATAGCCAGGACCTCCAGGCCCTGCGTGCCGAGTCCCAAGCAACCATCGAGCAACTTCGTATTGCTCATCAGTCTACCGTGAACGGTCTCCAGGCAGAACATGAAGCTATCCTCGAATCTCAAGTTAGCGCCGTTGAAAAGGAACTTCAGAGTCAATCTCTCGAGCTTCGCGCCACCCAGGACGACCTCTCGAAGACGAAGGCAGCCTTGGACACTTCGCGTTCAGAGGGCGAGAGCCTGAGGGCACAACTCGAGGACGCGCGTGCCAGTTTTATAGCAGCCTCCGCCAACGCCGATCAGGCAGCTCAGGCCGAGCGCCTCACGAAGGAGATTGCCAACCTTCGTGACGAAAATGTCATGCTTAACGATGTCTTGACTGCTACGAAGGAATCTCTTTCAGAGATGTCAACGAGCCACTCCAAGGAGCTTGAGGAGGCGGCGCGCATTCGCGTGGAGGAAGTCATGAGACTCCGTTCCATTCACGACGGGGAACTCGGCACGTTGGCTGCTCAGAAATCCGAGCTAGCACTGTCGCTTTCCGATTTGGAGGGTGAGATTGCGATGCTGAGGGCTCAACTGGCTGCTGTTGAACCCGCGGTGGCTCCAAGGAACAACAACAGTGTCCATCCGTCTGCCACGACCGTAACACGGGACGAGTTGCAGAAGGTCCACGAAGCGCACAATTTGAAGATGCATGACATGGAGGCTGAGCACGATCGCCTTGTTAGGGGAGTGAGGATGGAGGTCGAGACACTTCAGGCGCGGTTGGACGAAGTTCAGCAAGACGTTGCCCGGAAGTCGATGGAGATTCAATATCTCGAACAAGAGCAAGAAGAAAGCCAAGATTCGATCACTCGGTATGTCAAGGTCTTTGGACTGCAGAGTTTATTTGGAGTAGTGATTGCGCTGGCCGTGATCTTTGATTTCATATAACTACGTGGCTTCACCATGGCGGTGTCTACTGTACATTTTCTTGTGTTATTCATCTTCTGATTTGATCGGACCGTCCTCATTGGAACTAATTTATTGACTGCGTCTCGCACGTTTTCTTGCAGATTGAAGGCAGATCTGGAGGCATTGAAACCGGCAGCACCATGATCAAATGCCCAACGGCAGCTACGCCTCCTTCATTTTTCCAGCCTCGTGGAATCGGTGCGGTTCCCTTCCCTCCTTCTCGTGGCTCTCTCCAACTATGGCCGTTGATATGCATTCCGGAGTTCTATCCACTCTCCAGTTGTCTTTAGGGACGGTTTTTATACTCTAACTTTCATTACATACCTATTCTTAGTCATGCGCGCACGGAGACTCTAATTAGCTGGCGTGTACTCAGATAATCCTACTTTCCGGAAATGGCAAATGATATTCCTAAAAAGGCAACAGTCCGTGTCGGCCCATTTGAGATCACGGCACAGGCAAAACCAATCTTTGTTTCGACTTTGTCTCCTTCACTTTTGTCCCTCTACCCTCACCGACGACAGCGACGGGTACACCATGGCAATTCAAAAGGATCCTGGCCAGAAGGGCGTGAACTGGTCGAACATTGCTGTCGGTATGTCCATCTCTGTCCATTGACGCGCTCGTTCTTACACCTCCAACAGGTGCGATCATGAACATGGTATCGTGCACCGTCTTGGTAATGAAGCTTTGCTGACATTGATGACCTCTTCTCGTCGCCGCGACCACTAGTTCGTCAGTAGCCTTTTTTGCTATTCTCCATTTCAGTCTCTCACTCGTCTTCCCGCTATTCCAGGAGGCAAGTCTGCGCTACATCTCCGGTGCCTATGGATGTGAATGACCTTTTCACTTAGGTGACGACCCTAGGACAGCCCCTCGAGGTCCTTAAAACCCAAATGGCTGCCAACCGGTCACAGACAATGCTTCAGGCTACCAAGTCCGTCTGGGCTCGTGGTGGTGTCGCTGGCTTCTTTCAAGGACTCATTCCATGGGTATGCGAGCGAGTATTTCCTCTCCTTTCCTTCTCTTACCTCGCCATTCTGCAGGCTTGGATAGAGGCCTCCACGAAAGGCGGTGTTTTGCTCTTCACTGCTTCCGAAATCGAGTCTGGCGTTGTGGGTGTGGGCGTCAGCCCAGCTGCAGCTGGTCTTTTGGGTGGTATGGGCGGTGGTATTGCTCAGGCTTATGCGACTATGGGTAAGCGATCACATTTCTGGATTGCTGATGAACTGCAATGATACACACATAACAAAGCTAGCGCCCGTCGCTATGCTCTCACAAACCTTGCCGTGTTTCGGGACTAGTAGAACGTCCCTAGTACTGAACCGTTTACTTACACTTTCGCTTGATAGGTTTCACGACCTGCATGAAGACTGTTGAGATCACTCGACATAAAGAAGCTGCGAGTGGTGTACAACGGTCAACCTTCCAAGTTTTCATGGACATATACCGAAAGGAGGGCATTCGCGGTATTAACAAAGGCGTCAATGCAGTGGCTGTGCGTCAGTGTACAAACTGGGGTTCACGGTGTGTTGTCTCCTTGGTCGTTGTGGTTGTTCATCGGCTAACAATGTTTCAGTATGGGTTTTGCCCGATTGGCTGAGACAGTAATCCGGAGTGCGCGTGGCAAAGGTGAACAGGATAAACTGGGCGCAGTCGACAAGATACTCGCCTCTTCAATCGGTGGCGCTCTGGCCACATGGAATCAGCCCATCGAAGTCGTCCGCGTTGAAGTGTGTTCTCTCTACAAGGTTCATCTATCTGGAACTGACATGTCATAAGATGCAATCGATGGCAAAGGCGACCGCCAACGTTAATCGCCCAGAAAAACTCACCATTCTGAACACGTTGAGATTCATCTACAAAGAAAACGGGATCAAAGGTCTCTATCGGGGAGTAACACCTCGCATTGGTCTTGGTATCTGGCAGACAATTTGCATGGTTTCTTTTGCGGACTACGTCAAAGTTTGGGTGAAGGGTCGTCAGTGATAGAGCCTTGGTCTCGTTAGATTTTTAATTATAGAGAAATAATATCCCCGTTCTGGGATGTGCGTTAATCATACCACTCTCTTCAATAGACTTGACAGTTGGCCTAGTTACGAAACAGGGTGTGCAAGAGTGGGGTTGGATCAGTAGTCACTAGTCACTAGTCACTCCTGGCACTGGCCGTGTCTGCATCCTCGTCATCCCCGACGATGAGTACACAAATCTCACCAAAGACACCATTACATCCTTTACTGGCTCAGTATCTTGTCCAGCTCGCCACGAACCCTCTTCGCACCAAGGCGCTAACGTCAGGTTGACACTCCTGTTTCTCGTGCCCAGGGGCGTATAACTCATGACCATCGTAGCAACATTCTCGTTCCTCCAGGAGGTTATTGGGTCGAACGCTGCCGGTCTTCCGCCCAGCCCAACCCCAAAGGATGCTTCAGCGCTTTCCAAAGCACTCGCACGCATGCACGTTGATGCCAAAGCGTTCAAAATGGCCCTGTACGGCTTCTTCGTGTCCGCACCACTCGGCCATTTCCTCGTCGGTCTCCTGCAGAAAGCCTTTGCTGGCAAAGTCGGTCTCAAGTATAGATTGGGACAACTACTGGCGAGTAACCTGCTCGTTGCACCCATCCAGACTACTGGTCAGTCGTGTCGCTCTGTCTTGATTCGATCTGTTGACGTTTTGAATAGCTTTCCTAGCCTCCATGGCTGTGATCAATGGTGCCAAGTCCGTCGAAGACGTCGTCCGTACGGTCAAAGCAGGTTTCTTTGCAGTCATCCGAGTACGTCTTTTGTTTCCTTTGCACCTCTCGTTGCAGGGTCTGATCATCTTTACAAGATGAGTTGGATCGTCTCACCCTTGTCGATGGTGGTTGCCCAACAGTTCATTCCGGTCGAAGTAGGTGGGCCGCATGTTCAAAAATTAACAAAACTGACGCAACTATAGCTCTGGGTCCCTTTCTTCAACATCATCCAATTTACTCTCGGAGTCGGTCGCTTCTTGTTTACGTCCTATCGAGGTCTGACTTTCCCTCTGTTAGACTGTCTTCAACATCAAGGTGAAGAAATTGCGCCTTGCCGCTGCAAAGAAAGAGGAAGAACAAAAGGAACGGGAACGCGCAGCATCTACTACCGCCAAATCTGAATGAGCGCTGGATGATCATACCCTAGTTGTTGGTCCCGTTTAACCTTTCCACGGTTGTATCGTTGTCTTAGGCATATTTATGTAATGGAACTTCTATGGAGCTATCATTGAGTCCTACCGAGGAATGTCTGTCACTATCATACGTGGGTGATGGTCCAAAGGAGGACCTTGCACATAACGGTGTCTCGTACGCCATGGGGACCGATCATGACCTGTCCCTGGTTCTCCAACGATCGTTTCGATTTGCCAGCCCGATAGCGCATATGTTCCAGGACGGGAAACCCAGAGTCTCGTTTCGACTGTCGTCGATTGTGAAACGTACAGCATGCCTCGAATGGTAAGCCTCCCTACATAGCGCGGTGGAAGAAGATCGCTACAAACAAATGAGCAAGAAGGGCTATGGAACTGACAGAAATACTTGCGAGCGTTCGAATTCCTCTTCGCTCTTGGCACCAAATCTAATCACATAGCGGGACGGGTGGGTCAACGAATAGTTCCTCAGAGAGAATTTCACAGGTGCAAGACAGGGTCTGGCACGAGTGAGCACCAGGGACTAGGCCGAAATGACGCGACGTACCCTAGGTTGAAATCGTGTTCTACCACGCCCTCTTGGACCGCAACGACTAGAGGATTCATCTCGGCATTCCATTCACTATCACGAACAGACTGCAATATCTTCATCTTCTCGCGCTGGGTTTCTGCATACATGCTCCGCTTGACCTTCGCACTCTCTACATTTTCAATAGCCCCTTGAAGAGCTGCATGACCTGCACCGAGATTCAGGCCCGACAGTAGAATAAAGCCTGTTCTTTGCTCGGAGGGTACTTCCCAAAATATCAAGAAATCCACAGAAAGGGGGTTGAAGAGAGGAAAAATTTGAGAATGAGTGATAGCCGGAATATACGGATGTGACCGAGCTATGGAATTGGCAATGATCTTCCCCTTTTCTGACAGAAAGAGACATGAGACAGCGGGGTCATGCATCGAAATACAGGAATCATACTAGAGAAAGTATGTGAAAATGAATACGTTGCTCCAAAACAATGTAGCTTACAGCGGATGCATGGCGACACATAAGATCCAAAGGTGGTGGGTCCTCCGGTTCAATCTTGCACCCATTTAGAACGTCGCCCAAAGTTCTCGAGACAAAGCTGGTCGTAGTTTCCATGCAGGCCGAGGAATCCAAAGGGGATGTATTGAACGACATACTGATCAACTGCGCAGGTTGTAATGGCGTACTAATCAGTCCTGATTAGCTTCAGTAGCAAAGTGACACTGGGAACTTACGATGAGAGTGGTGTCATATGGTGACACTCCCAGGTAGGGCTAATGGCAGTAACCTGTTTGACTCGCATAGGACTCGAAGACAGATTGGACACCTCAAGGGTAGTGAGAAATGCACTATCAATCGAGGGGCTTGGGGAGAAGGTTGCCGACAATTCCAAAGAAGGATTGACATGATAGGTTCTGGTCACACGTGTACAGTGGAAGGCACGACCTCCAGTCTAAAGACGGAAGATATTTAGCATGCAAAGACCAGATCACGGGTACGATATTTACCTCTCGATATACGAAAAGCAGGCAAAGTTGTTGGGGTGCAACGTAGCCAGGACGCCATGTAAGAGTGACCACGGTACTATCTCCTGAGTGAAGTTCTTTATCTATGGGTATAGCGTAGGGACTCCATGGTAAAAGTTTGTTGCTTATATGGAGAGTTTCGGTGGAGCCAGCTGACACCAGTACTAGCACGAATGAGCGATTGGTTCGATATCTTGTCCTGACAGAAGCTCACGAGATTCGCTTTCTGACAACTCTAGCCACATCTGATCCTCTGGACCACCAACCAACCATATCTCACCGATGGCTTTGCGCCCTGCATTTGACATCCAAAGCTTCATCGGTTTATGCTCACCTTCGTTAAGGACGAGTAACTCATTGTTCTCAAACGAGACAGCGAGTTCTTGACTCGCCTCCTCGACGTCGGTTCTAATTAATATATCTGGAGCGTAGGTCACAGTTTGTCTTTGTTGAGGAGTGTCCTGTAGTCGTCTACCACGTCGTGCAAGGGATTCTCTGGCAGGAAACAGACCAAGAAAATCGTATGTGACGTTGGAGATAGTCAACGAAGCTGCCTGCGATACTTCGACCGCGATTGAAACCTAGATGGAATCGAATCAGAAGACATGCGTTTCGAGGATCATAGGTCTTTTGAACTCTCACCATACGATTTTCCCTCGCACCAAGGACAACTTCATCCACACGCTCAACAGTGACATATTTGTGGATCCACGGGGTACCTTTATTCCCCGCTTCCACGACGAGTGCTAGATTCGTGAGAGTCACCTCTGTGTCCAATGGGTTTTGCAAAGCAATGTCTACCCAAAAGGGTTCTAAAAGATGGAAACGAAACATAACATTATTGAACTGGTTAGCACAAAGCCTGGCTTACCACCCACAGCGGCCCTGCCACTCTTCTCAAGTGCTTCTTTGCCGTGAGTTCTCCAAAATGTCGTCCATGTCTCCTCCCTTCTTTCCCATTCCGCTTGATCTCCGCTGGCAGAATCTCGAGTTAGTCGTACGCGACTCGAAGCTGGGGACACAAAGGTTATCGGCAATTTCAGATCATGAAAATCAACGTCCTGAGTGGAGATTGACTTTAAATGCTACACCAGAGTTAGGCCGGTGTTTTTTTTTCATCGGTGACGCACCGAGAATGTCACTCTAAAGTCTTCTAGCAAAACTTTGTCTGAATTGGCTTCCATACTTTCGTCTCCATTTAGGCGATCGTTTTTGGCAAGTGGTGAGGAAGACGCGGAGGACCGGTGTAATTGTCCGAGGAAGAACTTTACCGCACCCTTGATATCACCAGTCGTATATAATAGCCTCCCTAAAACCTACAGTCAACATCGACGGGACGAAAGAGTGGTCGCCTAACCTAGCGGATGCTCGATACCCGATAAAACCGCATCGAATCCTACAGGCTCCGAGGAAAGCTGCCCTTCCGAGTTCCAAAAGGATGGTGACAATGCTTTTTTGGGTTGACTGCTGAAGAGCTCGTGGGCTTTACGTAGGAAGAACATTGTCAGAGGTTTCTAATGCAACTTCGTGTGACATTCCGCAGCATGATATCAAGTAGAGACCCACGATGCCGCATTTTTCAAGCCTGTTTGCAGCGAAAAGGTACCATAACGCAGCTCTCCGCTTCGCATGTTTCTGGGCACTCAGAAACGCTGCGTGAGCAAGAAGTAATGCTGCCGGTGGTTCCTCGGCCTTCAATGTCGCTGTCCTAATCAGTGCCGTTCTATGAGGATGTGAGTCGAGTGAAAACCTACGTTGCCTGCTGCCCATACCAGCCATCTTTCACCCTCCAGAGTATCTCCGAGGAAGTCGTTGGTGGAAATGCCAGCTTCCCAGCGAACCGCGCATTTAAGGGCTTGCACTTGGGCCTGAGGGGACATGTCGGAACCGGGTGGGTACACAATAGAAAGTGCATATGAAACATGCGCAACAACGGTAGGGGAAGGTGACAGGAGGAGAGGTAAAATGTCCTAGATATACTCAGTTCGATTGATAAACCAGGTATAGATGACTTGTATTACCGAACCACCCTTGTTTTCTTTTCGCAGAGATTCCCATACACTGGTCGCAAGTTTATGATCACCCAGAATAGTCGCAAACTCTGCAAGGCGTCGTAGCTGGGAGGGAGGAGCGATCAAGGCACTTGAGGGGGACGCCAGCTGCGATGGATTGTAAGTATGCGACCGAGATGGGAGGGAGGAGATCGAGGAGGAAGAAGAGTGAATGGGATTCTGTGCGGGTGGAACACTTGAACCAAAAAGCTTGCGAGTGGAAGAGAAAAGGCGCAATGGCAGCCGTCGACTGGATGAGTACGCTTCATTCCATTCTAATACACATTTTTCCATCCAGGGAACAAGACTCATGACGACAAACTCTCTCGTGAAACGCGCCACTTGTTGAATGTCTGGTTCCGACAGCATCAGAAAGTTTGGTGAGGCAACTAAGGGAGTTGTGGAATGTGGGTGGGGAGTTGGGGAACCATTCTGCCAAGATTCAGAGGAAGGTGGTGGGAGACGAGGTGGGAGGGCAGGAACTGGGACAGGAGGGGGAGGGGGTGACGGGAGGGATAAAGGAAGGATGAACGCATGCAAACCGTATTGTTTCTTGACGGCATTGAAGAGGGCTCCGGCCCTGGGAGACATGTGAAGAAGTGGCAGCAGAAACGGAGTGAAACGACGTACTCTTCGTCGGACAGGGGAGATTCTCTCGGATGTACGATGAGAATGTAGAGGAGATGGGTCGTGTCGACCCATGAGGGAAATTCTAGCACACGAGAATGGAGGGCTGTGATAGCTTGCAACGGGTTAGGAGCTGTGGTAGATACGGCTAGAATGACTTGCAGCGCTGTGAGCGAGGGACGGAACGGAAGACAATGGGACTGACTCGAGAGTGGATGGTTCCAACCGTCGTACTTTGAGGGCAAGTGATCGCCTTCGGCGCAGCGGGAGAGCTCGTCCCACCAGGGTGTACGAGTGGAGTACCGATCTGGGTGGGCATCTAGTTCCTTGAGCCAGTGGGCACATTGCTTGGTGATTCGCTCGCCAATCCAGTCGATGGATCTGGCGGCGCGCTTCTCGTCGTCTTCGAGGCAGGCGCGCTCTGTGTCGGCGAGATCGGAGAACCTGAGGGCAAAGGAAGGGTGTGAGATGGTTGAGAGAGATGTCGTGCGTGTGGTGACTGAGAGTAAAGGGTGAGCGAGCCAGGAAGGATAGCAGAAGAGAGCGGATACCTTGAGGGAGGGGTGAGAAGGACTGGAGGATGTCGTGGAGGGGGGGGAGAGAGGCGTCGTGGAGGAGATGGACGAGGTCCGGGGAAGGGAGGAGACAGACATGCGGGCTCAGCGAGGACGGTAACGCAGGGCCCATCTTATCCTGCGAGGACCACATCCATCCACAGTTTGACCTCTTTATTACTTTCACACGATACAACATAACATAAAACATAAATAAAAATAAAATAAATGAATAACTCGCTCAGAAGCCACCGCCGAAAATGTCACCAAGCAGGAGACCCCCCGCCAACCCCCCGAGCAAAAGTGCGGCGGTGGCAGGCTCAGGTCCATACCCCGTACGCCCAGCTGGATAGCTCGGGTGATATGGCGCATACCCACCGTGCGCCCGCATATACGCTTCCCGCTCTTCTAGTTCCCGCATTCTTGCCCGCCTCGCCTCTTCATCCGCTCGCGCCGCCTGTGCCGCTCTGACCCGCCTGTGTTCTTCGCGCTCCTCTTTCGTCCCGATCGCCTTGTCCTTCAACTTTCCAAACACCCCACGCTTGTGCTCTCTGTGCGGACCTGCCTCAGAAGCAGCACCGGGCAGATCACCACGATGTGAAGAGCCGGATTTCTCCCCACTCCCCGAAGCGTGTCGCCCCGTGGCTGCATCGTACGAGGGTGGTGCATCGAGGCCAGATCCGTGAAACATTTCTTTCTTTGCCTTTACTTGCGGGTGCTCGCCAAGAAACTGTTCGTCCTCGTAGGGGTGCACCCAGATAGACCGAGGAGGGTTTGCTCTGGTGTCGACCTAAGAGGAGACCGACTCAGCCATCAACGATAAGGAATGAAACGAGACTCACCCAGTAAGGATGGTTGTAGTTTGGATCGTGTTGTTGGATCCAGCCGTCAGGGAGAGGGAGATTAGGCATGATGGTTGAGCGAGGGCGGTGTTGGAGTTGCGCCTGCCTTTATACCCAGACGTTGCACGTGCTGTGGGGCGAATGTATTACACAGCCGCCCCGCAGGCCGTGCCATTGACCACCCTCATTAGGACACTACCCCTATGGTACAAAGATCCTAGTAGCAAACTTGTGCGTTCGTCAGGTATCATATATCAACCCCTTCCGAGTTGAACGCTTCACATCGTACGCGTGCGAAGGAACCGTATCGTCTCCTCTATCTTTTGGATTTTCTTTTCCATCGGCATCTTGCATGTCGGCGACGGATTAGTATTCATACTCGACGGATATCGACAACATACCTCGAAGAATAAGTGCATCTGTTTACGTCGTTCTTCGTTCACAGCTTCCTGTCGCGCAATGGCGTCCACAAAGTGGTGGAACTCTTCTCTCCTGTCACCACCTCGCACTGCTTGCACCGTCTTAACCCGTGTCCGGGCAGCCCAGCCATCCTGTGCTGCATTGGCATCGCCTCGACCCATCTTGAAATCCGACCCGCATTCAGCCCATTCCTCCCGAATACCCCAACCACTACCCCTTCCGCGTGATAACTCCGTAGCGTCCGAAGCAATGCGAGTAGAGGCCATACCCCAACCGCCTCTCTGACTCGTTGGCCAGTCAAACACGTTCGATTCCCATGCTCCGTCGTCCCGATAAGGCTGATCCCACATTGGCCGTTCGGACGATAACGCCTTCCCCCCTCTCAACGTCCCCAGCACTTCATTCGCAGTCCTCCATCCTCCGTCACCCTCCATCTTCTCTAGAAACTCCTCCAATCGAAGCACTTCTCCCTTCTCCGCTGCATCTATACCACGTTGCCAGAAGGGCACCAAATCAAAAACGTGATCGACGTGGGCGTGCATCTCCCATTGGCGCAGACCCTCCGAGGTAAGAGGAGGATGGTCGATCTTGTCCCAACCAGTTTCATCCAAAGTCTGCATGTAGTTCTCCGTGATACCCATATCATCTGCCCCGTTGGCACTCTTGTCGTTCTCTACCGCAGGACGCTCGTGGTCGTGAGCGGTTCGTTCGTGATTTAAGGCAGCCTTGAGATTACGGAAGAACACTTGGCTTCTACGGGTTGCAGGACAAATAGTGCAGACCCATCCTTGACCTGTTACAGTAGCACCTTGTGTCAGCCCTCTGGTAACTCAATACGCGCAAGCAGCGACAACTTACCCTGACATTTCTTGAACGACCCTCGTTGAACAGAGGTGGGAGTAGGCATCAAGTTTGCGGGAGCAGATTCCTCCCGCGACCCCATATAAGTCTCGGACACAGCACCCCCGATTTGGTACATACATATCAAGTTAGAAGTCCAAACTACGTAGACACGATGGAGTATCACAGGTTGTTCGCTAGTTACATGCGCTGCAGCCACTATAGTCGGCAAATGGTCCGCACGGTATATACGTATGTAAGATTAGGACGGCCCAGGAAGAGGATTAATCCATGTCCCATTAGGCCACAGGGTCGCGGGCATAGTGAAATCTCCAGGATTTCCGTTGCTTACGTACTGCAGAGAAACCCATGTACATAAACATTAACAGACCAGCTCCAAAAGTATATGCACTCACGGCCAACCTGAAAAAGTGAGGTAATCCTGCCTCCAGTCCAGCAAGGGAAAAGTTGAGAGCGCTACCCATGTAACGCTCTACATCGTCTATGAGGAGGGAAAATCCGTTCCAACCTTGGCTGGACAGGTTGTCTGGCATATGAGCCCACGAGATCGTTTGATTCGCTAGTGTAAGCGCTGCATTATAATTTGATGAATTGGTAAGGAATGTTGGGAGTGGCGAGCCGGTTGGCCCATCATTGACGAGCTATGAATTGGTTAGTTTGGCAGCCGCGACGAAATAATTCAAGACGTACATCCGCTGCGGTCTGCAAGATGGAGGCGAACCCATAGCCGGCAACATCATTCAGGAACATTCCAAGTAGGAATCCTTGGTAGATGGCCGAGGGGCGAGTCGGAAACCCCGCTCCAGGGAAAAGCGCCATGGAAATGATGTAGTGATGCAGACGAAGTTGCAGACCTGGCAAAAGTCCCAGAACGAGAGTGACCAGGCCACCCATGACATGCCACCCCAGATAATACGGCAGATAACCGGTTTTTCGAATGACACGTATTTGATTTATCGCAATAGCAAGTAAGATCAGGACAATAATAATGAGTGCGGTGAGGCCACCAGGTTGCTGAGTGATATCCTGTGCTGTAAGACGATTGATAGGTATCTGTGCCATAGTGAGATTCGTAAGGACCCCAGTCCAGTATGGCGCGAGATACCAGATCATGGCCTCGAAGGGAGCGTTTGCGAAGACAGGTAATGTGAAGCGAATTGCAACTCTCCAGAAACCGTAACAGACGAAGAGTGCCGGGAGGAACGCACCAAAGGCCACATCCAATGGCGGTGGAGTGGCCTGAGGCTGTGAAAAAAGAGCAATGTGCCAAAATCCGACGCACACAAGGCACCAGTACAGTACGATGGCTTTAGGTCGAAGAACGAGGAATAAAGCGCAGGTGACTAGGATGTTGAGAGCCAAGGCAGGGTTACGAAGGTCTGTACAATGAGTGAGTGAAGTAGATGGAGAGAATCGGAAAGACAGAGGGAAGACAGAAGGGAAACCGACAGAGGTGAGACCGGATGTAGTGACAGGTAGGTAATTGGTGAAATTCCCAACAAGCTGAATGGATCCACAACCTCCGGTCGAGTCGCTGATGAAACCACTGCAGTGCCGATAAGTGCATGATTCCGAGTAACACAATCGAACTCACGCTTGAATTGCAGAGGAGCAGATGAAACTGTCACCTCTGTATGTCTTTTGTGTGTCTCCACCACCAACTAGAAGGGGTACGAAATCAAGCTCTACGTCTCCGACAAGACGAGGATTCTGGAGTACGACAGAACTACATCGAGCAGAGCATCGGAAGTCGAAAGACGTATTTGTGAAAGGGGCACATAGTTCGCCGTTGAGACCACAGCCAGCATTCTCCGTCCAGAAAACAGACGTGCAGTCGACAAATGAGGAAGAGGGTGTGAGGAACCACTGGGCGCGGGTAAAGAAGGCGAAGCCGATGATATAAGCTACAACAAGCGGAACGAATAGCCAAGCTGCAGTGAACGGACGTGTGAGCCGCAGTATTGTAGGCTCGAGTGCAATAGTGAATGTGTGGCCTCGGAAGTTATACGTGCGACCGAGGAGAGGAATAGGGTCTAAGATGCGGATGATGAGAGTGCGGCAGAAACATCGAGGGCTTGACTCACTAGGGAGGTCAATCTTCGGTCTGGGTCCTCTTATGTAGAAAACTGTTTTCTTGAGCGACCGATACAGTCGAGGCCACTTGGAGGCCAAGTATGGCTGGAGGTTTGCCAACCTGAACGAGTGCTGCGGATGGGAGATGAGACTGCCATCCTCGAGTTCTGTCTTTTCGGATACTGCCTCAGCCGTCAGGCTCAGATGGATGGACTGGGAAGGGGTGGAGGGATGGGTCGGAGCGGGTTCACGTTGCATGAGAGATGCAGCCAGACAGGGATCCATACAACTCTCACTCAGCCCTTTCCTATAAACAGATTGACTCGTTGTCTACCACGCACGGTCCTGCGACTGCGGGCTATGCTAGTAATTTTCCGTTTGGTACAAAGAGCATGGTATTTCTAGCTGCAACACAACAAGGGCATCATTTCCCATGCCACGTACGAGAGGTATCCCGAGTGTGTGCCCTCAGACTGCGCCGACTACAATGGGCTCAGAACGCATCAAAACCAGCAGGACGGAGTACTTACGATAGTCGTAGACGAAACGGGTGTGAATCGGGCCATCCCGCTTCTGAGGCGAGGTGAAGGTGGTGTGTCTAACATATCGCCTTTCCCCATTCACCATTGCGAAGCCCCACGTCTGGTTTTGGGTTGGACGGGTAAGCATAAGTCGAACAATGAAAACGAAGCGGCTACCTGTACCGCTCTCCACGTGTAACTGTTCTTGCCGGGAGTGCTCCAGGAATCGGTCAAAACGATGTCGTCGTCGATGGTATCCTGAGTCCAGTCTTTCTTCAAGAACTCGTCGGCGATCTCCTCTACGGGAATCCTGCGCGACTTTCCAGTCACGGAACCAAAAATCTTGTCGTATTCGTCGCGCTCATGCCAGTCCAGAACACGGTTCTCACTGTCGCCGGAGATGCCTCCGGAGAGCGTCTGGTCGATGTCGATGTGCTCGATACCGGCTTCGTCCGTGGTGTGCTTTATGGCAAGCGTGAGAGTGAACATGGCGATGGCGCGACGCGTGAACCATGACACGCCCTGCAGCCGGAGAATTTCATCGGTGCTGTCACTGAGGGTCTTGTTCTATTGTTGGGGGTGATGAGCAACGACGACAAAGGAGGGAGAGGAAAGTTGACCATCAGAAACCTGCCACCCATTGCTCTGGTGGTCACATTGGGCGGTGCTGCCATGGCGAGGTTTGAGAGAGAGAGATGGGGGCGGTTGTTTCACATGAAGTGACCGGTTTTTATATCACTCGTAAGGATCACGCACGCGGGGTAGAGTTGGACTTGGGCTCAAATACCGTCACCACCCTCCACACCGCATCCCCTCCCCGCTCCCAAGCCTGCGGCCCTCTCGCATCATTGCCCCCAAATTCCACCATGACTCCCTGCTGCGACCATTCACACCAGATGTAGATCGACCCGCTCGACGGTCCCGTGCCACCACCCTTTCTGCTCGGCTCTCCCAACCACCTAACGAATTCCTTGCCGGTGGTGCCTTTTGCAATCGTGATCACGGCCGGGGTCGTTCCTGCCAAGTGTATCTCAATCGGTAGACGTGGGTATGTGGAAAAGGCGGGCTCTCTAGACCTGGCGGGCCCGACATTGTAGATGTCTACCGCCTCCAACTGCAGGTCATCGTCCTTGAGCTGCCCGCGTCTCAAGCCGGTCGCGGGCTTGTACCCGTTCCGAGGAGAGAACTGGAAACTGACGCCGAGTGTCGAGTAGTTGAAGTAAACGATGTCCGAGTAAGATTTGATGTCTGGAGCGGGGGTGGTGCTAGCAGACAGCGCGCTGAGGTACTGGGCAAGGACGTGCGCCGAGGGCGGTTTGCCAATGAGATCGGTGATGTTCGTTATCATGACGGTGCTACTTTGCCTTGATACTCTTTCAAGCTCCGACTATCACGACCCCTCACCGCGTCGAGCACGATGGTCCGCCCTCTGCCAAAGCCCGAGCCAGACGACGATGGAGTCGGTCTGTCCTTTGTATCCATTTACAGTCCTCTCCGCATTGCCGTCTCCATCCTCCGCAGATGTGTCGCGTATCTCCTTCCTTCCGTTACCTTGTTCAGGATGGCCTCCCACCTCGTACCCTTGCTCGTCTGTCTATCCCTGGTCCCACTTATCCTTTTCTTCTCCCTCTTCTCTGGCTGGTACATCTGGAAAAACATCCCTGTCGCCTGGCAGGTCCCTATCTATCTCCAATACGGGTCAGTCCCCCCTGTCTGTTCTCTTGGGTTTGCTTACCTCAATGACAGCGACGGTCCCTCGCCGTACGTCGAGCTATCGCTGCCTCCTCTCTCCACCGCTCAGCCGTACGACGTTTCCCTTCACTTGGTCCTCCCGGCGTCCGAAGCAAACTTTGCACTCGGCAACTTCATGACCACCTTGTCGCTCTCCACGCCTTCCAACAAGACCCTCGTCACGATAAGCAGGCCAGTGGGTTTATTTCATTTTTCATTCTTATTTATTTCTTCTCACTATCATCGAGGCTATTGTACTCCCCCCAAAGCGTGCTACTTTCTCGTTCTCCACCATCCCACGTCTCATTGATTTGGATGTCCCTTTACTGTCCTCTTATGTCCCCGGTACCTCGTATATGAATGCAAGAATCGACCTTGGCCGCAAGGATGGTTGGAAAAGCCTAGGTAACGGTGAGGGTCGTGAGTTGAGCGTTTGGAATGCTGCCCTGAGGGGCGCTGTCAGGCGACATGGAATTCGGTAAGCTCCTATCCCTCAATACAAGGTTGTTACTGACTGTCTCCAACAGGGGTCTCGTGTCTCGCTTCCCCTTCACATTTGCACTTGTCGCATCCACTACTTTCTTCTCTCTTTCTGTCATCATCTTAGCTGCGTGTGTCCTACCTGCGGTTCAGTGGCGCGTGTCCATGGATGAAACACCCAATGTGTCTGAACCCAAGGAAGACAGGCCTGCCCGTGTCCGAAAACGCCCACGGAGAAACATCGCTGGTGAAGGTCGTGTTCCAAGCACTGTCCGTTCTAAGCTCTACTTGCTTTCATGATTCTTAGTCACGACATTTACAGGTACACAAATCCGAGGATGTTTCCGTCGATATTCGTTCAGCCCTTGCATCGGATGACTTTTCTCTCAAGCGGCGACGATCACGCATGTCCGATGTTCTCTTAGACTCTGAAAACTAGATTTCGTTCAGCTGATCATCCGTTGAATTCTGCAGGTACTAAATACAGACTGAGAACTGCGTATTCATATGTTTTATCACATTAGCCACCGAGTTAATTCGCATTGATAATTCAGTATGACAATTTGTGTTGTCATAATCAGCTTGACCCTTGTTCCCCTCCATTGATGCCGGCAACCGGTAAATTTGGCTTGTATCCTTAAACACTCATGACAATAGATTGGCCATCATGGATCTCTTCCGGTGGGCCAGTATAAGCCCCGCAATTTAAATCGTGTTTCTCGTCACCATTATAAGTTCGATTTGGTTCAGCTACTGTCAACAATGAGTTCCCTACAAGCTGAATCGTTGTTTGCTGTCGCGGGCAAGGTCGTTCTTGTCACTGGTGGGTCCCGTGGGATTGGGAAGATGGTGAGCACAGCGCCCACAAGAAAAGTACAACTATTCATCTTCCCAGATCGCCTCCGCTTTCGTCAGAAACGGCGCAACTGTGAGTCTCCGAACCCTTGGCCTGTCTGTCTCAGACTGATGGGGGTGGTGTTCCGGCATTTTAGGTCTACATCTCGGCGCGTTCTGCCAAGGACTGCAACGCGTCTGCGGCACAACTTTCGGCTCTCGGACCGGGCACGTGCGTGTCCATCCCAGCGGATGTCTCCAAGCTTTCAGAGGTAGAACGTCTGGTGCAAGAACTTGAGGCGAGAGAAAACGCTCTTCATGTCCTCGTCAATAATGCCGGGACGGTATGGGTTCAACCCTTGGATGAGTATCCGGTCGGTCCGTTCGTAGGCTCTGTCTTGACGCGAAGTTGACGTGCAACCCAGGATGAAGGCTTTTCAAAAGTCCTCACGTTAAACCTGCAAAGAGTCTTTACGTTGATACAGAAACTCCTACCTCTTCTCCGCGCGGGTGCTGCCCAGGGTGGTCAAATTGGGAATGTTTTCAGTGACCCGTCCCGAATCATTAACGTACGCACAGGACCTCATCTCTTGACTTGAAATCCCACTCTTCATTAGATCGGTAGTGTTGAAGGTCTGGGTGTTCCCGATCACGACACCTATGCGTATTCTGCCGCAAAGGCAGGACTTCATCACTTGAGTCGCCACCTTGCGGGACGACTCGGCAAGGAAGGAATATTAAGCAATACCATTGCCTGCGGTGTGTTGAATTCTCCTGCGGTGTAGTTTCATTAGCCAATTTGACTGTTTCCGTCCCCAGGAGCCTTCCGGAGCAAACGTAAGTTGCTTGGTTTGCAAATCAATGTGATCCTGGATGAGGAAATGTTTGAGCAGTGACCGCCGAAATGCTGGATATCACGGGAGGCATCTTCATGTCGCAAATTCCGACCAACCGCCTAGGCACTCCGGAGGACATCGGAGGCGCCACTCTTTTCCTCGCAAGTCGAGCTGGCGCGTATGTCAATGGCGCAACGATTGCTCTGGACGGCGGCTTCCTCGTTAACATGCCGTCATGCAAACTCTGATACCAGTTTCGCCGATCTAAATTCATCATACTGAACCACATTCTCTTTGGCATGTTACTATAGTACAATTCGTTCTGACCCTATATTACACTACTCTCGTTCTGTATAGATGCTTCCACTTTACCGGTTTCGATCTCTTTTGTTGCTCCTCCCTCGAGTTTATCTTCAATAACCGGCTTAGAGGAATCGCTTGTGCTTGCCTCTCCCCCCAGACTCCGTACCATGTCCGCCGCCTCATCGCCATCAAGCCCAAGATCCTTGACCAACTGTCTCAAGTCGTCATCTGTGACTCTTACTCCCTGCAGTCCGAAGCCTTCGAGCTCTGTGCTGATATCAAAATCATTTCGTTTGTTCACTGGCTTCAACGGGCTATCAGGATCTTGAGGAAAAAACTTGGGCTTGTGATGCTCTGGGGTCATCTGAGACACGGGGACCGCTCCTGGGACACCAACAGGTTTTGCGGCAGGCGCGGGACGGTCTTCGTCGACTTCTGCATTCCAGCTTTCCTTGAGTCGTAAAAAACTATCTAGCTCGTCATATTCGACGGCTTCCTCACTGATGGCGGGGGGTCAGCAGGATGAACCGCATGATGATAAAAACAGGCGATGCTAACAATGCGTCAAAGTCCTATGCACGATATTTCGGTTATAAGTCGACATGTACGGTTGAACGTGGTCTACGCACACCTGGGTATCTGCCCCCAACGAGTATACCAGGTAACTGTTGCTTATCTGCACCAGATCAGAACCGAGACAGCTACCGTCATGCTCGGCATCACGCACTGAGTGGAGCCTTTCTCTTCCACAAGCGCTTGGCGTCTTCGTCTGAAGCCAAGTCGTAAGAAGTGAATGGGATCTTCTTGGTCTGCAAAATGCGCAAGATGTATTCTGTTGGAAACGATCCATGACTGGCTCTCCACCAAAGTCCAGCAATAGAGTTGTAGCATGCGACTGACCTTGACGCTTTCGGAGGACAGGCTGGGAGGCAATTGTAGTGAGGAACACCTGGATCGGGGGTGAAGGCATGTTTAGAAAATCAATCGATGGCGTTACCAGGCTTGCCCGTAGGGGTCCGTTAAGTCTCCGATCTGGCCTGCTGGCAACATACAACAATACCAATGTCCTTGTCAGTCCTTATCGTCTGTCTGGGTAATATCTGTCGCTCTCCTATGGGGGAAGCCGTGCTTAGGCATGAAGCTACGAAGCGGGGAATCGACATCGAAGTCGACAGTGCTGGCACTGGAGCGTACCACGTTGGCGAGGATCCAGATGACAGGTACACGCCTTTCAACACCTGACATCGAGACTTCTAACCAACCATTTGGCACTACAGGGCCATTTTGACATGTAAAAAGGTAAGAGTTTCAGACTAGGAATTACTACAGAACTAGGGTTGATGGATCCAGCATAAAATACCGGTCGATCACTCTGCACGCCAGGTGAAGGAGGCAGATTTCAGCAAATTTCAGTATATCCTTGCTGCAGACGAATCAAACCTTCGCAATCTGATGGCAAGGAAACCGAGAGAATGTACCGCAATTGTGCGTCTTTGGGGATCATACCTGGACAACAAACCCATCTCAGACCCTTACTACGGGAATATCGTGAGGCTTTCATTGTAACTCGAGGCAAGGTCTGATATGTCCGATGTCGTATAGATGGGATTTGAGCGATGCTTCGAAGAGTGTACAAAGCTTTCTAATGCTTTCCTCGACGAGGTTGTCAGCAAAAACTGACACTCATATCCAATGTTCCTGTAGCATAATGTAGAATGCAACCGTATCCAACTCATCCCCAGCGGTACGGATCAATTCAGGGTAGGCATGTTTACCGACGCACGGTTGGCTACGGCGTCTTCAGCTCTCCAGAGGCTTGTAGTAGTCTGGTGTCGGGTGTGTGAGCGTTTCACGAGATACATTTCAACTGGGAACCCGCACCTTATTTTGCGTGTAGAAATTGATCCCACTGTATACATACCATTTAGTTACCTACCGGACAACCTGGCGAGATGCAACCTACCTCTTGCCATAGAATCCGATGTCACCCAGTGCACTTCCTTTGTTACCACTCCAAGAAAACATAGGAAGGGGGACTGGGATAGGCACATTGATGCCAATTTGACCAACGTTCACTTCTGTCTCAAATTTGCGTGCTGTTGCGCCGGATTGCGTAAAAATCACAGCACCGTTGCCGTAGCGGTTTGCATTGATGATGTCAAGAGCATCGTCCAGTGTATCCGCGGAGACAATGGTGAGCACAGGACCAAAAATCTCCTCACTTCAAGAGACGTAAAACACAACGCGTTCAACAAGAGGACAAAAAATACTAACCGGTAGCACTGCATATTGGTTGTAGCCTCAAGAATTGTAGGGCCAACGAAATTGCCATCAGGGTAGCCCGGCACAGTGATTCCCCGTCCGTCGAGATGAATACGTCCGCCTTCTTCGGCTGCGGAAGATATAAGCCTTTCCACACGACTCTTAGCGGCCGGCGAGATGAGAGGGCCACTTTGCAGCAATTGGGGGGTGAAACTCGGGTTGATCTAGGAAGGAAAGGACATACAGGTCTGCACCACTTTCGAATCCTCCGTTGACTTGCAGCTTTCGAGCGCGTTCAAGTAGCTCGGGAAGCCAGGAGTGCGCGGTTCCAACCAGGACAACTGAAATGTCTTAGTTCCAGTTCTGGTCGCCTGACTTTTTCAAGAGATACTCACCAACGGAGACAGCCATGCATCTCTGCCCGGCAGCTGGTCGACACAATTCACTCGTCTGAAGAATATGACCAAAAAGGCCTTACCGCCAAAAGCCGCCCCTATGATCGAATTCAATGCGAGGTTCTTATTTGCTACCGAGGTTATTAGCAACAGTCCAGCGTCCAATACCATGGATTTACCGTCAGGCATCAATACTGCATGGTTTTTGGCACCCATATTCGCCTAGACCGGATGATTCATATACTTCATTTGGTGAAGGAGTAGGCTAACCTGAACACGTTTGCCATTCCTGGTGCCTCTGAGCTCAAGGTCAGCTATGCTGGTGTCCTTGAAAGATCCTTTCACTTGCCTTTCGTATATATGCCGACCGGCACGGTCGCCACCAACAAAACTTATCGCCTTTATTGCGGGATGATCACAGATAGCGTTGACGGTGGGAACAGTTCCATGCACCACATTGACGACGCCAGCAGGCAGGCCTACCGCACGACATGTTAGTGTGCGCTCAATAGACGACGTGGTCCAGGGCTATGCTACCTGAACGTTCACAGAGCTCTGCAATGATCATGGCTGCGCCGGGGTCACGCTCTGAAGGTTTGAGGACAAGAGTGTTTCCTGTAACGGCCGCCATTGGGATTGTCCATAGTGGAATCATCCTAAAGGGGGTGAAGAGCGAAGCGCTGAATGAAAGAATACTACGTACGCAGGAAAGTTGAATGGAGCAATACTGTGATGGAAAGATGTGAATGCGCAGATGGGATGATAGGTAGCTCGTTACGGACCTTGCACAAACGCCCAAGGGCACTTTGCGAACCTCAGTGTCCATGTCTTTACTGACTGTAGAGCATGAGCCGCATTTACGACAGAGAAATGTCGATAACACCTTCTATTTTATCTCCAAGTAATGTCGAAGTGATTCCAATTGCAGTTTCGACAACCTGGAGGCCGCGGAGGACGTCGCCGTGTGCATCTTTGAGTACCAGGTAAGGAGTGCTGCTGCCGAATACGAAGACGGGCGTACCTGCCAAAGTCTTTCCCTGTTCTAGCACAATGCTAGCGGCCAGGGCATCTGCGTGTTGGCGGATTTGGTTCTGTAACCTAGGCGGGTATGAGCCGAGTGAGGAAACGAGACAGACGGGAGGTAACAGACTCGATGGCGAAACGCTGGCGGGACAAGACGCTCTGTCTGCTCCAGGTCCTGTAGGCCTGGGAAGCAGCATCGACGGCTTGTTCAAACTCGGTGGAGGTCGTCTCGGGGACGCGAGTGAGCAGAGTTTGCGTAGACTGGAGCAATGGGATAGGTTAGTGGAGGGGATGAAAGGGGGGCGGAGACGAACCGGATCGACGACGTCATGCCACACGGTCGCCTTGCTCTCGACAAACTGACCGCCGATGTAGTTCTTGGTGTTCCCACCGGTTGCGTGTGTGCCCTTCCACTCTGCAGAGAGCCTCTCGGCCCTTGCGCGGGCGGGTTGGCCCAGAGCGGAGAGGGTGGCATATGCACGACTCGCGGTGCGCAACATGGTGGTGGGGAGGAGGGGTGATGTCACGTGGTGTGGTATGATCGCGGCCGAGGTATGGGTGGGATGTGCAGCGGACGACGATGTCGATGAACGCGAACGGTGTGCCCGCCGATCACTTTCCGGTCCACAGCCATCCACTCCACATCCACCACCAGCCCCAGCACCGCGACAACTGGCCCCAGATGCTCTCCCAAAATCAGCCCCAGCAGTTTCACACCTCTCCCTGGCAGCAGTCCCAGCCAGTCCAGCTCCCCTCTGCTCCCGCCTCGGTGCCCCAGATGCAGGCCCAGAGCTATCCGAACACTCCCCAGTATTACCAGAACCAAAACCACAACTCCCTCCCCTTTGACTTCTCCTCCGTCGTCCCCCAGCAGATCATACAAGATTTTTTGCGTCTCAGCACACCTGTCGGTTCATCCCCAAACGACGACACCGTCCTCGCTCAAGCCCTTCACGAGAGTAGACAGACCGGCAGGACTTACAGACAGGCTCTGGAGGGTCTTCATGGGGTAGGTCACGTCTCCTGTCGCCCTTTGTCCCTCCCCGCTCACATGCCTCGAGGTCAATAACCATGCTGCAAATCTCTGGAAAGACTACTACCTCGACCACCACGACCGCTTCGACGTCCTCGTATCCCGTTTGGCCGAGCAACCGAAAACCGTCAAGAAGCCATTCGTGCCGAGCAAGTCACCCCCTCGCGTCAAAGCCGAAGGTACATCTCACCAGGTCGCGCGAAAGCGACATCTCTCTCCTCCCCGCTCCCCTCCACCCCCGCCTCCACGCCAGTCCCCCCAAAAGAAGGCTCGTCATTCCGCTCCTTCACAACCCTCGCGGCGAAAACGTGCCACTCCTCAAGCCGTCACCACTACAACGTCAGCACTCACCCGTCCCCCTAAACGCCCGAGGGCCACGCTCAATAGCATCACCGCACCCTTGCCTTCCAACGACATTCCGAACCTAATGCCCCCTCAAGTTCATATCCCCCTCCCGGATCCCCCCTCGCGTTCCCCAACCCCTCCTGCAATTGTGCAAGTCGGTACTAACGGAAATAAATATACCAAGGAAGACCGCGACTACTTCCTCAAGTTTCTCGTATGGCGTTTGAAGCAAGATCCTTCGCTGACCAAGAAGGAACTGTGTGAACTGCTTCACGAAAAGGTAAATATTCTCCCTACTTGTCTTTGCAGTCAACATTCCCTAACGTGGCGAGCCAGGCACCCCATCATAGTGCCACTTCCTGGGCTTCACATTGGCATCAGCGTCACGATATCGCCGACAAGATCCTTGCCACGTATCACGGCAATTCCGAGGCCGATCTAGAGGACAACGAAGACCAGCAAAACGAAGAAGAAGAGGTGGAAGTGGAAGAGGAAATGCAAGACGACGAAGACGACGACGCTCACTCCGAGACAATGTCAGCAAATGAAATTTCACATCACCAGAAAGGTATGTTCCGTTCTGAAAGAACACTTTCAGACTCCGGCGGTCCCAACGCCGATACCGATGAGGACGAAGCCGATATGGGAGAACCTGGCTCTTCGTTTACGCGGGGAGATCGGTGCATCCTCGCGAGGTTCATTGCCAGAAATCACTGGGATGAAATGTCGCGTAAGGAACGATGGCAAACTTTTACTGAAACTGTACGTGATTATACCTTCGAGTATTCATCCGTTTTCCGCATCTAACTCATGACGGGACAGTACGAAACTAAGCGATCCGACAAAGCTTGGGCTGAATTTTACCGTAAAAATGAAGCTGGTACGACTCTAACGACTTATAATACACTTGTTCTGCTCGTTAACCAGATTGCCGTAGCGATTCTGAAGTTATCTAAGATGTATTCACCCAGCAGAGGTAATAAAAGCCAGCGTGGGCGTTCGTCCTGGCGAAAAAGACGAGAAACTTCACAAGAACATGGCTTGGATGAGGATGGGGAGTATGAGACTGACAATGGGGAAAATTGACCGTGACAGCACAACTGTTACTCGCGTTTTGTTATCCTTACTTTCCACTGAGTCATGCTAGTGCTGCGCGTAATACCATATGTACTGAATTTTAGGCTTCGCTAGACATGTATGTTGGGCTTGTTTGCAGAATGCTTGTCGATGGCACGTGGGCGCTATAAATAGTCGAGGCGTCGGTGGATTCCTCGACTCGTTGACACTGGTCGTTACTTGCCAACAACCAGTTCTATCCTTCATCTATCCTACAATCACCGCCCACAGTCTAATTGAGAGTTAACGATCAGCCATGGATGAGGTGTACGATGTGATTCAACCCCAAGATCTGATAACTGGCTCCTTCATGATACTGACTTGCTGCCCCAGGTCATCGTTCTCGGCACAGGTCTGACAGAGTGCATCTTGTCAGGCCTCCTCTCAGTCGAGGGCAAGAAGGTCCTTCACATGGATAGAAACGACTATTACGGCGGGGATAGTGCCAGCTTGAACTTGACACAGGCAAGTTACGCGTCGGCATTGTCTGTATTACCCGCGGCTGCTCACGTACATCAACATCTAGCTCTATCGCAAGTTCAGGCCCGATCAGCCCCCACCTACGGAGCTCGGCCGCGATCGCGACTACGCCGTTGATCTGATACCCAAGTTCATCATCGCCTCGGGAGAACTCACCAAGATCCTTGTCCACACTGACGTGACGCGCTATCTGGAGTTTAAGCAGATCGCAGGAAGCTTTGTTTATCGGGATGGTAAAATCTCCAAAGTCCCGAGCACCGAGATAGAAGCTGTGAAGAGTCCTTTGATGGGCCTCTTCGAGAAACGTCGTGCTAAGAAGTTCTTTGAATTCCTGCAAGGGTGGAAGGACGACGACCCTGCAACCCATCAAGGTCAGTGCATCAGCCTAGCTGGGTACAGCACTGAACCATCCTGCCGCGTTAGGCATCGATCTCGATAGGGACTCCATGAAGACGGTTTATGAGAAGTTTGGTCTTGAACCTGGTACCCAGGATTTCATTGGTCATGCCATGGCCCTCTATCTTGATGACGAGTAAGCATTTGTGCACAAATGATTGTATTTCTGATGACACCTTTTTAGTTACATCACAAAACCTGCTCGTCCCGCTTACGATCGAATCATCCTATACACTTCTTCGATGGCCCGCTATGGCAAGTCGCCTTATATCTACCCATTGTACGGTCTCGGGGAGCTTCCCCAGTCTTTCGCACGTCTATCTGCCATCTACGGTGGAACCTACATGCTTGACAAGCCAGTTCATGAGATCGTGACTGACCAGAGTGGCAAGTTTATTGGTGTACGCAGTGGCGACGAGGTTGTCAACGCCAAGCAGGTCATCGGCGACCCCAGCTACTTTGGTGCTGGTAAAGAGGCCGAAGGCGGTAAATTACGCGTTGTCGAGGACGGCAGGGTCATTCGAGCTATCTGCATCCTGAAACACCCAATCCCTGGCACGGAAGACAGTGACAGTGTCCAAATCATCATCCCTCAGAACCAAGTGAACAGACGAAACGGCATGCATCATCAACCCTATTCTTGTATCACGTGGCTCATGGTACTATAGATATCTATATCGCCATGGTCTCGTCAACGCACAACGTCTGCGCTAAGGACGTATACGTTGCTATTGTTAGTACCATTGTCGAGACGGATAAACCAGAGCGCGAAATCATCCCTGGGCTTCAGCTTCTTGGACCTATATATGAGAAGTAGGTCTCGCTCTTAGAGGAGGTACCATGCTGACTATATCAATTATCACAGGTTTGTGAGCGTTAGCCCAATCTACACGCCTGTGTCCTCGGGGGAGGCTGATAATATATTCATCACTCGCTCCTACGATGCAACTTCTCACTTCGAAACCGTCGTCGAGGACGTTCAAGATGTCTGGAAGCGTATTGTCGGTAAGGATCTCGTCCTCAAGAAACGGGAAGCAGAAGTGGAGAAGTAGTCCTTCAAGCAGTAGATTGTGCATAGTGCATGCTACAGCATACTGTATGTACCCTTGCGAAGTTGTTTCAACCTGTATTCTCCATTCGTGTGTTTTCTCTCTGTTGCGGTCAGCGAAAGCCATCGGAAAATGCATCCATACTAAATTCTGGGACCTGGACGTCATGTTTTGCTGATTTTATCAAACTTCCTAGCCCAGCTTTGCGAGCAGCAAGATCACTTTCCTCCCTGATAGTCTCCTGCGCCACGCCATGCGGAACAAATTCTAGGGATTGCCTCTTCGGCAGTGTCTTGGACTCGACATCCATGTCGATCAGGATAGAGGATCTTCTGCGTGAGAAAGATCTGTTAGCTAGAGTCCGGCGTGGCGAGATTGGGCTCGGTGGCGCCTGCGTTTCAGCTGCATCGTTTTGCGCAATCGTTGTTGGTCGCTCGAAGGACCATGAACGAACAAGGTAAAGTGCCAGAGCATGGCAACCTACACGGACATCAGCCAAGTCACGCAGCGTGAAAATAGAATAGATAACACTCACCCATCCGACAGAACACTCGCGCAACTTGCAGGATAAAGTTGAACTCTCTCCTTCCGGAGATCTCACTAGTTCCTGCCGCGGTCTGTAGCGTCTTGGATCGCAATTGAGAAAACAGGAGCGCAAGACTTGGGTCATCAAAGTGGGGTTCACCAATTTTAAGGTTTTGCATTTCTAGAGAGTCGGCCAGATCTCGCAAGGGTGTCTGGGGAAGGTAAGAAGATTGCATGAATAATTGAGGCTCATGGCTTACCAGGAGGATCCTGACAGACAGATCTCTGCGTCGTAGTAACCAGAACGCCCAACTTCCCAGCCATCTGTTCCCTTCGCGGAAGGCAATCGGCAATACAGTGTTGCTCAAAATGTCACGCAACACTTGTCCGTCGTTGCCTTCGATTACACGTGCCAGGGCTACAGCAAGCTGGAAGTCAGAGAGCTGTTTTAGACAAACGTGTACGGCATCTTTCAAGCTTCCTCCGAGAAGGAAGAAGGCGGCTGCATATTCTGAGTCCCGAGTTGTCAGCACGACGTTATGACAGGGTACATTACCCATACATCAACCCACCGAATCGTTGCTTGCCCAACAGAGCATAAGCATTTTTCAGCGCGGCAGTCTTCCAGCGTGGCAGTGTGAAGTCGTTCGCTAGGAACTTGAGCATTATTGTCTGTTCCTTATGCCATGCTGCCTGACGCCACAGCCCATGCACCAATTTCACTTTTCCTAATGCGAAGTAGAAGAGGGAGCATGCAGTAGGATCCCGATTGCCACCTGCCATATATTCGTTTCGGGCAATAATCTCCATGTGTGATTTCTGGCGATCATCCTTATAATGGTGCACCGACAATCATACGGGGATCTCACCATCGTGTCGACCGAGTTCAACCAAATGAATACACCAAGTGCCCGCGCGTCCGACCACAGCATCTTCCCATTGCAAGCCGCGGTGGAGGTGTTCAACAATAAGTCCTGGCTTTCGCTGTGGAACGCCCAGATCATGTCTCTGTATCGAAGACGTTCTCTCCAGCCCGTTTGAAGAGGAATGCCGCCGCCTGAACGAGGACTTCCAGGGTCTGATGCAATTCGACGGTTTAAGATGTAAAATGAGCGCATGGAAAGCACATAACGGAGCCCATTGGCATCCAACGCTCGCTGCTGCTCGTCGATCTTTACAGCAGAAAAAAGTTAGCAAAGGCTTCGATGTGATCCGGCTAATCCGAGTATACCAACCTCTAATGTTGTTTGTATGAGAACTATGAGGTGTGCGTGCTCATTAGGCGAAAGATGAGGAAGTGGCTGCACTTCCAGCTGCTCTACAAGGGATTCTACTAGAGATCTAGAGAAATCCTTATCTACGCTGTGACAGAGTCGGGTAAAGAATCATTTAACTGAGAGGTTAGACAATGTGCTCACGGGTCCGATTGCTCTGGGGATCCAAACAGCAAACCGTAGCATCTTGTGGGTCTCTTGGTCTTGAGGGAAACATAAAAAACATCTTCGCACATGTGACGATGGAATAGACTCACAGTGAGCGATTGGTCCTCTTGTAGGTAATCTTCGACAGCAAACGGCTGCCAGCAAAAGGCTTTCCCTCCTTTTATGGCCTGCTCAAGGGAGATGATAATCCGCTTGACGAGTGATATCTTTCCTGCAAGCTGGATGAGCAATCGGTGCGATGAGCGTCAGCCAAAGGTCCGCACCCCATAGAAGACATTGCAACAACATTTGGGGATGATAATCCGGGAGAGGGCCATTGATCCTGGCAACATGCACGAATAAGCTCTCAGTTGAGGAATTGAGTCCAGAGAACTGAGTCTGGCCGTAAAGGAACATATGATGTCCAACTCCGACTAGTAGAGTACCGTTGGCGAGCCATATTGAATCACTGATTGTGTAGGGAATATATCTAACAGCGGAGTCAAAATTACCCCGTGTTGACGTAGAAAAAGACAAACCTCCCAATTTCGATCTTGAAGCATATGGTCCAGGCAGGATCGTCACCAAAATAAGTCTTACGCTGTTGACATAAGAGCTCGACGTGGTAGGCAAACCCAACGGCAAGTATAGACTGGTTGTCCGGAGTTGACGTCCAATCGAGGTCATAGATAGGTTCGGATGCACTTCGTAACAGAGTGAAGATGTGCATAGAAGTGAGAAGTTGAGCTCACCTGAAAATCCTTTGATGTTCAAGACCGGATGCAAACTCTGATTCATTGGAATCCCAGATGGTCAACTCCTGCCCGTCGGGATGGCCAGAAACTGACAGTGTCAGATGAACAAACAATATGCTGAACTTTAAAGCGAACGGTACCTAGCACAGACTTTTTTGCTGAGCTGCAGCTTGCCATTCTGAACCCACTCCTGCCGGTCCTTACTCTTCCTGTACATCTCCACCCGGGGTTTTTTCCGTGCTCCAAGGTCCAGAAACATAACTCCCCATCGTCCGAGACGCTTAGTAGGTTATCGTGGTCTTCCAGAGTTGAAGTCTTACTCCATGCCATGGGGTCGACTGCAATTAAGAGCTTCGGTGCCTGAGAAAGTGGGAGGCGGTTGTAGGAATAGAGCACGAGCGTTGGATGGGAGGAGCCAGAAATATGAATGTGGAAAATGAATTTGTCTTCTGTCAAAGCGACTATAGATTCATGCTCTTTTCTTGACGGTGTTGAGAAAAGGTATGAGACGTAAGGAAGCCGGAGAGTAGAGGGAGGGGTCGAATGCAAAGTTAACGTGGCGTTATCACTCGAGTAAGTAGCAACAAGTTTCCCTGCCATCGAAAGCGCTGAGAATTGACCATGCACCAGTAATAAACGATACGCACCACCGTCTATAACTACAACTTGGTCTGCGGAGGGCCATGAATCGAGGCGAGCAAGGTTATGCCCTCCGTCAGTCTCCATCCATGTCTCACCACCATCAGCACGCACAACTGCAACCCCTCGCCCTGCTGGCGTCCTGACGAAGCGTAAAATTTTACTCTCTTCCAAAGGCATCCGCTCTGGTCCAGCTGCAACTAGCTGGAGGCTGTCGGCTCGGCCACTGAGTAAAGTGGCCACAGAGATGTTGTATGTACGCAATGGTGGTGAGGTCACCAACGTCAGGCTAGCGCTCTTACCACAGGGTAAGAGATAGAGATTCAAGGGAGGTGGAAATAAAGCCCCTGGGAGCGAGTGCGAGATGGTGAGTTGCCTCAATAGCGTTGGTGGCTTACGATCAATATTCTGGAATCTGATCAGAAGTCTCCATTTCATATCCTCATGGAACGCTCACTGCCACTGCGCTCAACAGCAGAGAACCATCTGCGAGAACTCGCAAGAACAAATCCCAATCCTCCTCCTCGACATCTCTTAATGTCGACATCTCCACGTTCTTCATCTCCGACGCTTCCAGTATAGCCTTGACGGCTGGCCCGATAACTTCTCTGTCCAACCAGATTATCTCTGACCCGCGGCGTGGCATGGGTTGAGAGGCGGCCGGAAGGACGGGAGAAGAGAGAATGCCGACTGCGAGGTGTAATTGAAGTCGTTGGGGCGAGTCGACAACGGGCAGAAATATACGTAGCACGGTATCCGAAGTGATCGTAAATAGTGTAGGATCGCCACTACGAATGAGACATTGGTTCCAGACGCAAATCTCTGTGTGCCTACGAACCTTCGAGACAGTGGGGAATATCGCCAGACAACAGACACGACAGGGCGTGGATGTGGAATGCCTTGGGTTTGTTGGCCAGAAGTAGTGGAGTATAATCTAACTCGGTTGTCATCCTGATGTCATGTTGAGAGGGGGCCAGTGAAGTGAAAGCAGAACATACGTATGATGTGGTCGCGATATATGTCAGTGTCGGTGCAAGTTTGGCGAGAGAAGGCGTGACGACGCTAGGTTTGCCTGACGAGTCAAGCTAATTATATGAGGATTCAGGGAAGGCACATACCGAGTAACCCACTTCTTGCTCCAGGTGAGGAGATCATTCTCGAGAATTAATGTATACACTGAGAGGCCACTTTGACTACCAACTGCGAGTAGACCTGACATTGAATTAGAAGGAGCATCGGGCCATGGCTGGTTGTGGAATTACCTGAACGGCAATCCAAGGCAGTAACAACGTCCCCATCAGGAAGAACCAGGGAGGAGTGGATGCGCCAGGTATTCGTCTGAACGTCGGACATGGACCATGCTGCAATGTGCGTGTTTACGGAGGCCACGATCTATACCGAAAGGTGATATGATAATATTTCACGGAACGACACGGCGACAAATTGACGTACTATTTTCATGGCAGGGTCAGTAGCGATGCAGGAAGCGCGTTCGCCTAGAGTCTGCAAGCCAGGAAATACCTCCTGAAAGGTAAGGACGCGAATCAGCTGTAGACCGGCTGCATTGAGAACGACGACCGTGTCGGCAGACGAGTACAACTAAAGCAGGCCATGAAATGTGGGTGAGGGAGGAGAAGTATGCACGTACGACCAGGGCAGCATGGGGCAGGACGAGGTGCTGGAGAGGCCCCGAAGGCGAGCCGGTGAAGGTTCTGAGGAGGTCGAGCATGTACGGCGATGTCGGTGATGTCGATGGGGGCGTCGTCCTCGCCGCTGTCCGTAGTAAGAAGTTGCTTATACATATAGCCGTTAGTACGACCATTGTCTCCTTTCTCGCCTACTCCCTCCACCTTGGACATGCGGCTCTGCAACTGCATCCCGCTCTCGCTCCTCGCCCTCGCCCTCTCCACCACCGCCTCCCAGGTGTCCTGGCAGTCGCACTCAGCCACCCAGTCCGACACCCTGGTCGAGGTCCTCAATCACGACAGCGACTATACCCTCTTACTCACTCTCCTCCAGCGGGCCCGTCTCATTCCGACCCTCAATAGGCTCAACGGCAGCACCTTTTTTGCGCCCACCAACGATGCAGTCAAACGTCACGCCGACAAGAGTCCGCTGTGGCAAACTCTCCTCTCCGAAACACACTCGCTCGTACCCGACAATGTGCAAGAACAGCTCAGACAACAGCTCTTCTATCATCTTCTCAACTACTCTCTCCCTGAACTCCCAAAGGATTCGTCCACGCTCACCCTCAGGACTCTCCATTTCCCCCAGTTGCCGGCCAATTCTTCCACCCACGATCCTCTATCCTCCCCGTGGTTTCCAGTACCGCATGGTCTGCTTGGTGACCAACCGCAGCGCCTCAGACTAGTTTCACGTGACGGTTCAAA
Source organism: Neoboletus brunneissimus (assembly GCA_003316195.1). Taxonomy (NCBI): domain Eukaryota; kingdom Fungi; phylum Basidiomycota; class Agaricomycetes; order Boletales; family Boletaceae; genus Neoboletus; species Neoboletus brunneissimus. The sequence continues at coordinate 131,962 of QFEL01010987.1, forward strand.
CTGGGTCGGCGTAGATGCGTCCGGTAGCGGGGGTGCAAAGCTAGTCAAGGAAAGGGCAGTGGCAACTAATGGTATCGTTTACGGCATTGCCGAGGTACTGGAACCACCCCCTGACCTCAGTGAGTAGCTTCACATTGCTTTGTTGCAACACATTAACACATCATCTACCAGTCACTGTCGTGGGCGACCTCAAGTCACTTTCTTATTTCCGGAAGGTGCTAACCCCAGAAATTGAACGATTTCTCAAATCTACACCGGAACTTACTCTATTCATGCCCCTGGATTCAGCATGGGAATCCCTCGATCCTCTCGAGCGATTATATTTGGAGAGCAACTTTGCTGCAGACGACCTTCGCCGTATCCTAGATATGCACGTGGCCTCGGAACCTGGGGTGAGATGGTCAGATTCATTCCAATCCTCAACTAAATGTGTGTAAAATTCAATTCTTCTACCTTATACTCGTCTGATTTTGCAGCCAGTAACGACTAGGTACGGCTCCACTCTCGATGTCACGGCCTCTCCTGAAGGCACGAAAATATCTGGAGCAAAACTTGTTCATCCTGATGTTTATGCCAGCAACGGCGTTTTACATCTCGTGTCTTCCTTACTGGTCCCCCCAGGGGCTCTCCAACTGACACCAGAGAAATACCTTTTAGCACTCAACTGCTCTTCTTTCGTGTCACTTCTCCACTCGGTTAATCTGGTGCACCTCATCAATAGTACTGACAATCAATACACAATCCTTGCGCCAAAGGATGATGTCCTTTCCCTTTTTGCCTATGGCCTACCTGCATCGGGGTCGCCCGACCTCAAGCGAGTTTTGGAATATCACTTTCTTCCTGGCCTTTGGAAACCTAATAAGCTTGACAATGGAATGCTACTGGAAACTGAACTCCATGAGCTGGGTTTGGATGACGGCCGTCAGGTAATGCATGTCGAGGTTCATGATGGCGAAAAAAACGATGTGGAAGCGCGACATATCACGTTCGGTGGTGCAGGTATGATTGGGGAACATGGTAGGTAAAGTCGCCGCTATGACCTCGCCATCCATTGACTTATATAATAGTTGAGATCAATAACACGATCATATACTTCGTTTCACGACCTCTCGATCCTCCGGTTGACCCTCTTCAGACGGCGTTGCCATCCTTAGACCTCTCTTCCTTCCTTGCGGCTGTCTTTTCAACTTCGCTTGCCGACGTGATTAAAAGGATGCCCCGTACCACCTTTCTCATTCCCCATAACAGCGCGTTCAAGCGTCTTGGCCTGTTGGTCAGTGGCCACCTGCTTGCCGCATCTTCCAAACAAGACCTAGAACACGTCATTCTCCATCACATCATTGACGATGTCGAATATTCGAAGAGTCTCGTTAATGGATCCCAACGTACCTTCGCTACTCTAGAAGGGTCCGACTTACAATTGGAGCGGCCTGAGGACGGCTCCATCGTCATCAGTGCTAGCGGAGGCTGGGCTGGTATGAAGAGCGCGTTATTTCCGAAAAACTCGCTCACGGACACTGGTGTTATACACGAGGTATCGGATTTGATGATCCCTCGATCGGTGGAATTGAACATCGGAAAACTGATGAAGGCGGGAAAGGCGACCACTATGACGAACGTGATGGCTAAGGCGGGATTCGATTGGATTTTAGACGGGACTTTACCGCCAGAAGGTTCAGAATGGGCAGATCGTGTACCTGGCGTTGGAACGTGGACCTTGCTCTGCCCCACGGACGATGCCTTTAAGAAATACAACCTGACGCAACTACTTCAAGACCTCGACGGGCTACGCACAATCGTTAGCCAGCACCTAATACCGACCCCTGCCGCCTCCGGTTCGGTCAATATGATAGATGGACTCAACAACAGCCGGCCATTGCCGCTTGACCAGCTTGGCAGCCACTCGACGCTTCTGTCTCCAACTTCTGCGTACGGAGACATCGTCTTCAAGGAAATGGAAGATAAATCAACAGCGGAATACATGGTCGGGATCAAGAATGCGCGGGGAACCGATGGAAAAGCTGACTGGGCTCGCGTGTTGAGCTGGGGTCGTACGACCACCGGGAGTGGGACCGGTGGGGTCATCCAGATTGACCGACTCCTAGTCCCCTACCATCCATCGTGGTGGATCGCATACGGCCCACCATCCTTCGCGGGAGCCGTTGGTATATTGCTTATATGCTTATTCTTCTATGGAGTGCGCATCTTTTGGAACAGGGACCAGACAGAAGCTACTTATGAGCCCATCGGGGGGTTTGGTCGGGACTGCGACGACTCGTAGCGACAAGCTATATGTAGACAGATACTATGTCTTGCACATGTAGGAATATTGATCATGGTGATTTGAACCGAGCGGGGTCTGTGTGAATTGACATATGACAGCGTCTCTTTGTTCCCGATACCCACAATGGTCAGTACCGCAACGAAAACCGATTGTACTAGCGCTGACGACTGGCCCGCCAGAGTAGTGAGGCATCTGCAGTCGAGGAAACAACGAGAAACTCGGCCGCTGAGAACATCAAAGCATTTGTCGCTGGAGGATTCGGCGGCGTGTCAGCGGTCCTCGTGGGTGAGAGTTCATTTGAACACGCCTTTGCTGACACTCACCTTCCCCACAAGGTCATCCTTTTGACCTGACCAAGACACGGCTACAGACCGCTGCCCCGGGACAATACAAGGGTGCTATCGATGTTGTTCGACGGACCCTCGCCCGAGATGGGGTTACTGGGTGAGCGACAACCCGAGACTTGTGCTCTATATCCGCTCACGCGCCGTCGACCTCATAGGATGTACAGAGGGATGGTCCCCCCACTTATTGGCGTTACTCCAATCTTTGCTGTCTCTTTCTGGGTATATCTAATATTTCCCCCTCCGCATTCGAATGATAACCCGTTCGCTCAAGGCCTACGACGCTTCAAAACAGCTCATATTTGCTCTGACCCCAAACAGATCAAACGAGAGACTTTCGACTGTAGAACTTGCTACTGCTGGCTTCCTATCAGCCGTACCAACAACCCTGATTACCGCGCCAGTAGAGCGAGCCAAGGTATTGCTGCAGGTATGAACGTGCATTCGGCATGCCATGTTGGTTTTTAAAGGGAGGCAGGTACAAGGACAAGGCGCGCCAGGCACCCAATACAAGGGTGTCTTCGATGTAATGAAGCACCTCTACAGGGAAGGGGGCATGCGAAGCATCTTCCGTGGAACGGGTGCGACACTTGCTCGTGATGGACCTGGAAGTGCCGTGTATGATGATTTCTCCCGCTCGACTCGATATCTGAGCTAACAATAGCTGAGATTAGCTACTTCGCTGCCTACGAGGTCACTAAAAAGGCGTTGACGCCAACTGGATCGTCGACTTCTGAACTCAATCTTGGCGCCATCATTTTGGCTGGTGGGACTGCGGGTGTCGCAATGTGGTCTTTGGCAATACCCCCGGATGTTCGTTCGATCTTTGGTGTGCTATTTCGAGACATTGATCAGTTGCAACAGGTACTCAAATCGAGGCTACAATCCGCTCCTTCGGGCACATATTCTGGTTTCCTTGACTGCCTGCGAAAGACCGTAGCCCAAGATGGTCTCGCGGCTCTCTGGAAAGGATTTGGACCTGCTATGGCGAGGGTAAGCTGAGGCATTTAGCAATAGCCTGTGTTGCTAACACGTTGCTTACACCAGGCATTCCCTGCTAATGCTGCCACTTTTGTAGGTGACTTCTTCCAACATTCGAACGCAATTACTAACTCGTAACCTATACAGCTCGGAGTTGAGGCATCGCGGAAAGTGATGGACAGTTTATTCTAATCACCCTTCGGTTACCATCCATTGGATATCGTTACCTCGAGAGCGAATACCTGTGATTGGGCACTTGATTTGGGTCCTGAGCAGCGCCTCGATACATTGCCTTGCTCCTTGCCTGTAATAAATCCTCACTCAGAGCATGCTAGCTGGTTCCGTTCATGCCGTACGTAAGTAGTGCGGGCAAAAGATGAATTCGGGTTGCCCGATCTATCAGCGCCGAAGCGTTGGGGACAAGTTGGGGAGTTGCCGTCCTTTACGGCATTGGTTGTCCATGGTAAACCCAGGTACCCTGTGACTTGAACATCCTCGTTGTTCACGCTGTTATTGCAACATTTGGTGAATGTCGAAGCCAGCTGCGGTAAAGAATTCAAGGTCCACTGGTACTGGGCATCAACGGGCTTTTTCTGCGTCTGAGTGAGGATTTTCTTCGCACTGAGCGGGTTAGACACCTGGTTCATAATAGGTTAACCGTTCATTCTAGGATTGCGCGCAATGCACGGAACTTCGAGACCTGGTCGGCGTACCAGAACTGCGAAGAAGTCTCTTTTTCAGACATTCCTGAGGAATTCATGAGTGATGTTCAGGAGATCTTCAACACCCGTAACCGGATATCGAAAGCCTGGCTAGACAAGGTCCTCCGTTCAAAGTCACCATAATCATGGGAGGCTACTTACCAATGTACAGGAACATGCTGCTAAATGCGGCAGTGAGGGATTCTGCAGCTTTCTCAAGTTGGCATTCGACACATCATCTCATCTTTTTTGGAGTAACTCAAAAACCCAGGATGAGGAACTGATAGAGGAGATGTCTACTGTATTCCTTGCATGGAAAAGACTGCGCAAGATGAGGGCCAGTAATGAAAGATGGTCAGAAGCTGACTACGTTGCAAGTGTGTACGTCTTACCGATTGCACTCTTCGACGTGCTAATAACACGATCATTTCAGTTATAATGTCTTTCGGAGTCCTGCCATTAGGAATAGTGTTTTCAGGTCCGGAGTTCCAGTTGTCCATTCCGAGTTGCCTTGGCCTTACATTGACCAGGGTGCAGTGCACGGTTTCTCTTCCGCAACCACCTAGCATTGTTGCAGATGATGCCCACCGTGTTCTGAACACCAAGACAGCTACCCCCGACTGTGCAATATTCCTCCCTGCAGCACTAACGCGCCCTTTGTCGCAATCTGCAAAATCCCCATACAAGGTTCTCAAGAATCTTCCAGCGATCGCGAAAGCTGGGACTGCAGCGAGAGGATCCTCGTTCCGATTTCAGAGTACTCCATGTGCTCAGCTTCCTGACATGCCTGGGTTCGAATTTGTGAGCAGCTTTTGGGAGGACAAGAAGCCAGTGCATACTTTTCTTGATGATGCATATCGCCAAAATCGCATCGCGACAGCTTCCGGTGCCCGCCACCTTCACTCGCTGAACGTTAGAAGCCCTGTCATTGGACTAATTTGGGCAAACGGGAGAGTGCGAGTACATATTGACTGGTGTGAGGTCGTGGACGGAAAGCCCGTGGGTCATTCCAAATGTCTGAGCTGCTTGAATATTGAGGCAATTTTTTAGATTGTCATGTCGACTCCCTATTCGCGCCCAGGGCTTCCGAACGGAGACTCGACGTCCGACCGACCATTTCATGAGTGGGACCTGGATAATCCAAGTGACATCCTCCAAGTCTATTTTCTAGTTCGCAATATTGACGAATGGACTTGCGGTCGATTCCATCACCGAGTTGTCGAAGGTTTGAACCAGTTGGTCGAAAGCATCACTCTAAAGGACGGAACGTATCAATCCTGGAAATGGGTCGGAAACACATCGCCTGGTCTAGCTGTAAAAGTGCTCAAAGAGAATGCTGTTGTCTCTTTTACCTCAACCTCGTCCGGATTTTCTCCACCAAAGAAAGACAAGCGTAGGCGGAGGAGACGGTCGAGCCACTAGGCATCGAGGAGCAGGACGTGGTAACGACAATCTACATTCTTACGTAGGCTAATACTTTGCGTTCATGTTGTGCTACAAATCTACATGTAATCAAGCTTCATCTTCTATTTCCAAGCGGAAGGGATTTTAGTAACGACTTTTGCCCACCTCTCCAGCCTCCCCGATTCCCAATTTTCAATGTGCGAAAGACGAAAAGCGGAACGTGCCTCCTCTACTTTTAATCTTTTCTCGGCATCACACCAGAATAGAACCCATGAACCCATCCGGATGTGACCTGTGCTACGCTCAAAGTACCACTTATTCACCGGGTTATTCGATCGGCTGCGCCATACGAGATCCCGACCTTCTCCCTTGCCTTCCTTACCACCGTTGGGATTGATGGAGGAGGGGTGGCCTAGGCCGTAGGATTCATCGTGGAGGGCAACCCAAAGGAAATCGACTGTACCATCACCCTGATGACTGGGTAAGACAGCGAACTTGTCCAGATACGACATTGGGGGAGAAGATGAACCGGGAAGGGGCTCGTTGGTAACGATGGCTGCACCAACGTAGTCTCCAGCAATTACCACAAAATCAAGGCATGTTTCCAGGCGTTTATAGTAGGCATCCATGTCAAGCGTCCGTTGAAATGAAGTTTGAAGTAAATAATTCAATTTATCCCTATCGACATTGGCCAGATCGCGGATGACTTGCATCGGTTGACCGCGGCGGAGAAGAGTAGGCGTGTCGGGGGTCAGCTTGCGGTTGCCTTGTAAGAGTGCGTGAGGGAGACTCGAGGAAACGGCGGGCTTGTTGGTAATCAAGTTGGCTATGAGAGAACTTGGCGAACGATGTGACACCATTATGGCAGACGAAGTTGGAGGCATGTACGACAGACACGTGCGTGCGAGGGCCAAATTTGAAAGGGCAGACGGCCGGTCGGCCAGCCACGCGGGATCGAAGTTATCCCGAATGTAGTCAAATTCGGAGGTGAGGTTGATCAAGAGATGGGGATATCCTGAACGTGCATAGGATGGTACGCCGCCCTCCCGATTGATGATCATCAGTCGCATAGGGGTGAGATTTATATTTTCTGAGTAGTCCGCATGGGGATCCGATGGCTTTTGGGACTGTGACTTGCCATCTAGTTCAGCGGCCTCTACCATGCCACGTGCGAGAGCGGCAACTATGTCATCGGCGTTGACGCGGGTAGAACGGCAGAACGAATCTAGGGCGAAGGGGGAAATGACAGGGATTTCGCCGGCGCGGAGGGCTGAGCGAATCGGCGCGAGGTCTTCGGGGAAGACATGCGCTTCGGGAAGAGTGGTACCATTGATAGACGTGTCACTGTCTCCCGGTTTAGGTCCCAGGCGAACGAACGCGCCAAGGACAGGACGAGCCTTGGCACCCTGGGCTTCGAGGGCAGCGACGACACGGTTTGTTTCTTCGGTAACAGCAGCTCGTTCGCGATCGTCGCCTCTGGGTAGCTTGTCATGCTCGATGACAATGACACTGACCAGGCCGAGCTTCTCCAAGTAAACCATGCCGCGAGAGATGCTGTCGAGTTGCCTGTCACTGAACGGGCCCTGGAGCTTGACCAGAGCAGTGCGACAGTAGACGGGATTCAGGATTGAGGATATGACATGGCTTGTTTTTGTATCGGAATCCAGAGATTTCTGTGTCGGTGATGCTTCGTCAGACGTACGTCTGTGGTGTGGGCGGGGGGTGGGAAATGGGAAATCGAGGAAAGAGGGAGGGAGTGCCGGTTTTTTATGGCGGTGTGGCTGGGGAATGCCGAAGCTGTCGAAATATGATTTTGTGTCGCGCAAGGAGGGGTTTGCCCTCAGGATGGAAAGAATGAAATCCTGTGTCAAAGGTGAGCGGTGTGGTGATGGGGAGGACATATGGAGCGACTTGCGCTTTCTGACGGATCGGACTCATCGCCCTCTGGGGGTAGAGAGCTCGGGTGCGGTTGGCGGAGACTCCTGATCGTCTGAAGAGAGATAAGCGGGGGCTTGAGGAACTGAAGGAGGAGGACATACTGCATACAGGGCGCGAAAGGTTGCGCTGGGATGTGCGGAGAGGGCGGGCATACGTGAGAGGAAGGACATGGTTGAGAGAGGGAGGGGGACGGGGAGCGGTTTTTAACATGTGTGGCAGTTGAAACAGCAAGGCTTGGATGCTGGACGAGCTGTATTTGCTGTAACGCTGAGCTCAATCCGCGACTCGAACGGCAATGGCACATTCCCCTCATTTGGTACATTACAAAATGGTACTACCGACAGGACCGTCGAGTCAGAACGTCAGAATCCGAAAGTGTCGCCCCTGTGACTAGCATCGTCTCAGTCGACGCACAGCGGAAATAAGCAACAGACCGACACTCACATCCACGAGTATGACGCTGTCTTCGCTGCACATCGCTTCCGTGAAGACAGGTTCCCCCTCCGACGGCGCAGCCAGCTTCCTCCGCAACACCCGGTACGGCAGCCTCGTGCGCACCTCTCCCACAAACACCCTGCTGCTCAGCACGCTGGTGTCTCCAACATGCCACTCAACCTCGCACGTCTCTGCTCCCCCCCGTCTAATATCCCTTCCGATCCCAAGCTGGTTAAAGTCCCACACCTCCAATATCCGCGAGTCCCTATCACGACTTTCTCGCCCGCCCCCGATAACCGAACTGAATCGAGTGCCAAACACGTAGCACACCCACATGTGGGAGTGCGGTGCTTGTGCCATCATGCGCGTCCCCGCGGGTCCCCATTCAGACCACTCGAAATCATGCCGAGTTTCGCCTTCCCCGAGCGTATCAACACGATCCAGCAATGTGTTCGACAGCACGAACAGATCGATCGGAGAGATTTCTTCACCCTGCATAACCCAAATCGTCACAATATACAGCCTCGGCCCAGGTCCGATTGAAAACGGTACTTGAACACTTGGATGTGGTGCCCAACCAGTGCACGGGTCTGACCGAATCAGGAAACTCAGTGGATGGACCCAGGGGTAGCAGGTTGGGTACAGAAATGCGCAGAGATAGTCCACTTCGTCGAATTCAGTCCTTTCGCCCTTGCTAGAATCTAGGTCTACCACGAAAAGCCGAGGCTGACTGAGGTTAAATTCGACGTCTCCAAAGCCACCTACCAGAACGAGGCGTTTGGTAAGAAACGCAAACGCCATCAGGTTGGCACTGTAGGTGCTCTGGATGAGACCAGGGTAAGTACACGAAATGGTAGCTAGTGTTGTCTTACCAAAAGGGTCTCCCCTGTCTTCCAATTCCATACCACGAGCTCTGACGGCGCCATCCCATGACTAATAAAGTGCACGGCAACACGATCGCTGTGGATCTGGACCGCGAATGTCAAATTTGCGGTGCGCAGGTCGACGTCGTGCACGAGCACGGGCGATTTTGTGGCCAAAGGGTGTACCTTGCCGGTTGACAGGGAGCGTAGGTGTATCGAATTTTCTATGCGCGCATCGTGTACGGTAGGTCTTGAAAGAGGTAAAGATATAGCTGTGGTGGAGATGTGTGGCTCACCGAAGAACTGGCTGTGCAACGAGGACGAGAAGATCTTGAGCGGGATCCAGTGTAAAGTCTCGTAAAATAATGTCCGACTCGAGTGACCACACGTGCTCTTGGATGCTGCGATAGTGAGACGGAAGACGACGAAACACCAGGCCACGGCCGCCCAGATAGTTGGACTGGGCCAATACGCCACCGTAGAGTTCATACAAGGAGCCCTGCAACATGCGGACATCTTTCAACGCGGACCACTGCAGGGTGTGCCATGCAGCTTGACTACCACGGAGCATAGACAAGCGATCGGCGTGACCCATGACGCTTGGAGGGCCATTTCGCATGCCAGAGACGGCAAGCTCGATTGTGTACTGGCAGGAAGCGTTCTCCCGTACGGTTGTATGGAAAAGGCGGCACACCTAGCGCGATAGTAGATGGAGTCAGACAAGGGGTAGGGGAACGGGGGACTCACGAGGCTACACGTGAGCAGGTCGCGATAGGCAAGATGGGAGAATACCTGGATGATGATCTCGACGGGGAGGCCTCGCATGACGGTAGTGGACGAGGAGTGGCACGTGATCCGATGAGACACGGCGCACTGACATCTCGCTCTCGTTCCCGCCCAGTTTCACATCCACGTCCAATGTCGCCGCTGCCGTCTACAAAGGTACTCTTCCGCTCTCCCCCTCGACCTCCCGAGTTCACCCTCCCCGCCCTCTAGTTTTACCAGGAGGACATCGTGAGGCGAATTGGTTCCCCGAGCGTGCATGGTGTCGTATTGGTAACAACTGATCCTCTTCGTCTCCGCCCCCTCTCACAGTCCTTCTCAGCGTTGTTGGCATGATGCAGACGATATCCCTCCCATTCCAAGTCCCCTCATCGACCCGCTTATGCGTCCCCTCACCCGCGGCGAGGTTGGCGTGTCATTCCTACCGGGCGGTCTTCGCGAGATCGTCCCAGAATCCGAATACGAGCTGGTCGATCGCACTTTTCAGGCGGGGGATTATTGCAAACGCAGCCTCGACGACGTTCGCTCCGGCGTCGTAGTAAGCACCCACGCACAGGCTAGACTCGCACACGCCATCAGTGGCGAGCCTGTCCAGGGCTGGAGAAACGTCAGGGATCTTCGTCATGCAGCCAGCGTCAATGCGGGCGACTATGTCGCATATGACGATTGGATAGGGCAAGTAAGGAATTCACATGTTCTACATGTCATGATCCGAAGCTTACTCTCTATCAAGGTCATCGAGGTATGCATCTATCGAAATGCGGTCCATCAGTTCGTTCACTCCCGCAGCTTTTCGACGAACTTGTCATCTCGGCATCAGGTGCCCTGATTCGGATGCCGGAGATAAGCTCACGCCTCACAATCGGGGACAAAGGCCTTGTATGTCAATCTATCCTTTACGCCGTAGCGTCGAGTTATCGAGAGTTTCGTCTAGGATATCTTGCCGCACCCTCTCACCTTCCACGATATCCATAATGTGTGTCAAGGCGCCCCAATACCAACAGTGAATGACACTGTGGTCGACCTCCGGCATACTGTGCTTGCCATATGTTGGCTAGCATTGAACCAGACGGTATGGTCGTTGAATCTTTTCCTTTCCTTATCTGACTCTAGTTCTTAGCTTGATCGTGATGCTGCATTGACAAAGCGACGTCCTGAACGCTTTTGGCATGGAGAAGACCTCACAAAACTCACGGTTCTGAAGACAAAATCAGGTGACATTCGTGTTGGTGACAAAGTGACTATCCCCGATGACGAGGCCGTCCCAATCGTGTCGTTTGAAACTGGGATCGGGGTCGATAACGCGATTGACAGCCGCACACTGTGTGTTCAGGAAACGCGGACAACTGTGGCAGTTCTATGGCAAGATGGCTCGAGAGAGACCTTACCGTCCACAGACCTGATCCCATACTTGAATGTTGACGAATATGATTGCTGGTGTGTGTGGATTCTTCATCAGAGATGCCTGCTCAGATGTGTCAACAGGCCAGGTGATCATGTGCTGTGGAAGAATGAAGACCAGGAACGTGTGGCCATAGTCCAGTCCGTCAATTCCACGGATAGAGTCGCTGTCATTCGCTGTGCGGATACGGGTACTCTGGAAACCGTATCTGTCTTAGAACTTGATCCAAATGGAACAGGAGACACGAGTCCCGAAGCATTACACGGCCACGGTTTCGGCGTACGACGGGGCGACTCGGTCTTTATACACCCGGTGGGTACCACGAATGGGTTTGCACCTCCACGCGTCCCTAAGATCGGTGAAATCGAGGAATGGGTCCGTGAACTACCGGTGCGAGCCGATGGTGAACTTTGTGGATGGAGACATACCATGGCCGATCTGGGAGCGCTGATAGCGGCTAATCCTAATACTTATCTCTACGAGGTTTCTCTTCCCAGGGTGGGTGGCAACTCTCTTTCGTGGTTCGGGGAAGTTACCGAGGTATGTTCTGGAGATCTTGACCGACTCTTGTTTAACCAACGATTACAGCTCCATCTAGATGGCTCAGTGGAAGTGACACACCCAAACATGGTTGTGTCTGTCTTGCCTTTGGAGAGATTGACAAGACTATATGACAGTCTGGAGCAGATCGAGGATGATGGCTGGGACGAAGAAATGTCAGAACGCGACTCGAACGAGGAGTACTCGGAGGGCACTTGGCTCCAAAATGAAGACGGTGTTTGGCGGTATGAGAAGAATTCTGACGACGACGAATGGGAGGAAACAGACGAGGAGCCAGAAGACATGGAGGTTGACATTCCCTGGACAGAGACTGAATCATCACCGGGACTAGATGACGATTCACTTGATCCCCCTCCAAGTAGTGCCACACTGGATCTTGCTGGTTCGGTCTCTCCGCTCCCTACCTCGCCTTCTACGTCCCCAGAGATGAGCCAAGAATTGGTTGTGAATACTACTGCGAAGGTTGAAGTGGATGACGATTCGTTATGGAAACGCTTCGAGATCCTGCCATCTGCCCCTACCGACCACGCCTTTTATTCCACGTCCGCTAGTCAACCTTCACGAACTTTCCTTGCTCGCCTGACCAAAGAGTATCGAGCTCTTTCCAATAGTTTACCAGGTGAATTGCACTCGTGAGGATAATTGTCCTTTGACCCTGATCACATGTGCCAGACTCTATCATAGTGCGTGCATACGAGGATCGCTCGGATCTTTTGCGATGCTTGATCATCGGGCCAGAAAACACGCCGTATGAAGATGCTCCATTTGTCATAGATTGGATGCTAGACTCCAATTTCCCTCAAAGCCCGCCCATAGCTCATTTCCTCAGTTGGACAAATGGCAATGGGAGAGGTGCGTACGCTCTGTTGTGGCTCACTGACATGTACTCACTGCCATGTCAAACCGCGCCATCCAGTTAATCCGTAAGTGAATACGAGCTTGCAAGTCGTCTTGAATAAACAGCCACACATTTCTTAGGAATCTTTATGAAGAGGGCAAGGTTTGTCTGTCGATCTTAGGAACATGGTCTGGCGATCGCACCGAGACCTGGAGCGCGTCAAGATCGAGCTTACTACAAGCTTTTGTCTCCATCCAAGGTCTCGTACTAGTAAAAGAACCGTAGGTCGTGATGTTTTGCCAGTGGCGTTGTCTAAGAGTCATCTAGATGGTTCTGCGAACCTGCGTACGAAAAACTGAGAGGCACGGAAGAAGGCATGGTCAACAGGTCATAATCCCGCGCATCGAAGGTACCTTTATGCTAACTTCGTTAATAGCCGGCTATACAGCGAAAAGGCGTATGTGTTGTCGAGGGGATTCGTCCGCCGAGCGCTTGAGATTCCTCTTGGTGGTCTACAACCAGAGATCAATTGGTTGTATCACACCAGGGGAAGGCTTGCCAAGATCCTCAATGACGCCCGGCAGCTGATTGAGAAGAGTAAGAACGAGCCTGCAGGTGAACACGATCAAGACCTTGCGGTACCTCGACTGACTGCAGGAGGAATCATCACACTGGAGCGGACCTTGGGAAAACTCCAGGCTTTGCTGGACCGAAATCAAGCTACAGGAGCAGCGTAACTGATCCATCTAGTATCTCTTCTGGAGTCCTCTTGGTATGAAGTAGCAAATATCTATCGGGAATGTTGTACGTTCATTGCTAATGTAGCCAAGCCCCGCCATGAATATACCAAGTAGGACGACGACTGTTCATAAATGCCCAACAAACAATTATTGTTGCCTGTGGTAAGCTCCACGGGATTCAGAGGAGAATTGCGAAAAGCGTATACAGTAATGAACGACTGGAGACATGACGAACTGCGCGTCCAAAAAACATTGCAAACACAAGCGCGTGGTCCCACAATATGTCCGACAAATACATTGGACAAATATTTACCAGTTCTTCTTAGCACTGGCCTAGGAAGCTGCTTTTCGGGAACGATTGTCCGTAGTCTTTTGTCCATGTCGTTAGGTTCGGGTTGCTGTACGCCTCAAGGTACCTTCAAATTCGTGAGAACGCGTAACAGGACTGTTGGGTTACACTCACTGGTTAATGTAAGCCGCAGTAGGGAAGTCCTTTGGATCACAGCCTATGTTGATCGCATTCTTTGGCTGGTAAACACGAATCCAGTCTAACCTCATGGTCGTCGGAAAGGTGAGCGCCGCGAAATCAGGGGGTGCGAAGTTTGGAGATATCCCCAGATTGGCAATCAGATACTGTGGGATAGCTTTTCAGCTGGCGTACACGTAAGTAGGGCAATGATGTACCATTGGTTCCTGCGGAATCGGTCTATCTGAGATCTCGGTCGATGAATCAGCTGCCATCCCGCTTGCATCCAACGTCCAAGCAACTTGATCATTTGTAATCCAGGTTATGTACTTATTCATTCCTGTGAAATCCGGAGGTTCAAGGAATCATGATGCACTTACACCACCATTAGACGCGTAACCTTGGATAACATTCAACATTAACGGGGGGTGGTACGAAAGGAATAGTAAGTACCTGGTTTATACTCATATCCATATGTCGCGAAGCCTTGCGAGGTCAACTCGTAGCAGGACTGATCTGTAACAATTCAGCGCATCGCGAGCATGACGCAATGTGGCTGCTTACTCGTGGTCGTCACACCTGAGGTAGCCTGTTGGAAAATGCCGCCCGTGTATGGATTCAGTTGGGTGATAGACGGGTTCGGGATGTTGAAGTTGCCTGTGGTATTTTTCCATTCGTACGCAGCATTCATTGGCTAAGCGAATACTGGTCAGGGTGTGTAATTCATCACACGGCTCACTTACAGCCCACTGTGCAGACTGCGAGACTTGCCCCTCAAGCGGGGTACCCGTGACCTATAATCATGAACAAGAGCGTGTGGTTTGTGGATGACATGACACACTTGGGATTCAAAAATATCGATCTCTGGTGCCGAACGGCCGACATACGTTCCATCTGAGTGGACAGGTCCAGGATGTGATTCACCTTTACAGGTACATCTCGATAGACGTTGACCGGGAAGATAAGACAAAACGTCTCCATGGGAGGGGTCACCGTTGGTTAGAGCCGCGGAGGGTCCACCGTTGTACGTTTGGTTTGCTGCGGTACCAACGTCACACCTGTCATAAGAATAGGGCCACTGGACGAAGATAAGAATACATTATGCTCATAGTAAAGGAACAATCCATACCATGCCCTCCAAAGAAGCACCATAGCCCACGCGACCTAGCAACAGTGTTTAAGTTAACGAGTGATCAATCTAATGCGTACACCCACCCAGATTGCCCATCGTCCATACTGAAGAAGAAGGTTAGTACATCAACGACAAAAGAGGATTGTGCAAGTCCAGACCTGCAGGCCAGAGTCCTGGAAGGATAGAACGGAGTCAGCAGTGCGTGGTAATAAAGGGCAATAATCTCTGTGCATACCAACTATGTTATTGGCTCCCGGCAAAGTGGCAGATACTAGCACCATCCCACCGGTGAAACAAAACTTATTCCAAGTGGAGAGCATTCCACTGACATAGTCAAGGCTGTTCATGCTCCGTTGTGCCATCGTAATTTCCAGTGCACCGTTCTTGGTTGTTATCTGATCAGGCCAGTACCACTCCAGGTCATTGGTCTAGTTTCCATGTCAAGAGCAATGCTGTATCGGAGAGGAGGGCAAACGCTACCTGCCAGTAATGGAGATCAACTGCCTCCCAGTATGGGTCATCCCCCGGCCAAAAGGTGCGGTTCTCGGTATTGAATTCGTCGCTAAAAACCAGCTGCCACTCCGAACCATCGGCGAAGGATGTCACCGTAAACGCCGAGGACGGCGTGTCTACGTCGATTAGGCCAAAGTTATTCGGCATGGTAGGAATCTATGCGAAAGAATAAGAGTCATGTAATATGACAGAGTATATTGCTCCTTGCCTGGCCGCTGGCATTGGTACCACCTAGATTAAAACCGCCAGCGTAAGAGATGGAATGGGTGGAGAAATAGGATATCATGGGGTATCCGGCGCTGGAGACGCGTCAAGATGAGGTCAAATTGAAGGAAAGGGACATACAACAGGGCGACTAGGCCGACGGCGAGAAAAACCAGACAGCCGAGGTTAGTTAGACCTCTATAAGTGAGCACGCTGCCGCCGCGGTCACTCTTTCTATCACGCCGTGGATCGGGATTGTGGAGAAAATCATCAGGCTCGGGGTGATTTGGAGAGAGATCAGCCCCCCAGGATTTGGGGTCGGGCGAGAGGGAGAACTGGAAAGATGAGATTGGCGGGTGAGGAGGGAGGAGGGAGGGCTTGCCTTGTTGGAGATGGATTGTACTTGGGATGCGGATGACCGGCCTGCGGTTACGCCGGAATACGGAGAGTCGTTCTGGGAAAGCGGATCGCGCTAAGCGGGAGAGTGAGTGAGCGGGAGGAAGACGAACGAGGGAGTTGACACTAGGGAGGGTTCGGATTGATGGAGGTGCTCTTGCGAACGTGGCCTGCACGCCTTGAGGCCCCCTTGGGAAGGGAGGAAGGAGACTTGCGGTGGAGGGCGCGTTCGACGCAGCCTGGGCGTAGAAGCGGCCCTGGGTATCAGGAGCTCGAAAAGCCATGTAGAAACGAACAGGATGTGTGTTATAAACGAGCGTTGGTGGACACAACAACTGCAGAGAATACGATTTTTAGTGTACAGCCGAGGTGAATGTCGACGACGACGACGAGGACAACAACCGGCTCCCGTACTGAAACAATGGGAAAAAATATTATTTATAATTAGTTAGCTAACCAACGTCGCTATACGCTCCACCACCGCCCCACTCGCCTTTCTTAGTCCTGCCTCCCATCGCTCGTCCCGGCCAACTGCACTCAGAAACGCCGACTTTTCCATCTGGTAGCGATCGCGTGTCCCACTCGGCGCCAAACCTCCGTCCGACTCGTCGCTACCCTCGCACCATCTCTCCAGCTCCACAAGGGAATCCCTCGTCCTCTTTATCCTTTCACGTTTGGAAGGGCGTCCCTTTTTCTTGCGGCCTTGTACTGTCGGCGTCGGCGTGGCGCCGGCATCCTCCACAGCTTCGCGCGGGAGCGCTCGAGGACTGAGCGGGTACGTCTCTCCATGTGGCAGGATCTGGAATGCTTGTGCCTGTAGTAGGTCAGACTGTACATAGACAATATGTGGTCGAATGGGAAGTAAAAACTCTCCATCCAGAGCCTCGGGGAGCATCAATATCTCTTCATACACATCTTGTGCGACACATCAGGTGCACAGAGGGGAGGAATTCTGAGTAAGCATGCGCACCGCAAGTCAGTTCCACCTGCGCAGCGGAATGCAATGACGGCGCCGAGGTAGATGGCTGAGTGCGGAATATCGTGTACAGACCAAACAAGGCTGTTGCCCGACTCAGGGGGGTCTCCCTATCACTGATGCGTTCTGGAACGCATCAAACCGGAGATGCAGGAATCTGATGGATACACTCACCCGAGAAAAGTCGCATCACAACTCTGAGAAATGCTGCACGGGAGCGTGTGTCGAATACCTTGAACTGGATCCATGTCCAGCCGTGTCTCTGCCAGATTTCCTTGAAGAGGGTAAACGGACGGATCCGCGAGTGTGCAGAGCGAGTGTACTGTTGTGAGTATTCCTGTATGAGGCAGTCGACGTCTGCACGAGCGGCATGGACAAAGGCGGAGGACGTGAAATAGGCAGGCTGTAGTACGACTTCTCCACGACTGCTCGAGGGCGACGGCGCGACAGACATCTTACCGAGCTCAAGCCAAGTCGGGGATTCCTTTCCAATAATTTTACAAACAACCGTACACACCAGAGCGAGGTCGACCTCCTGCGGACAACCCGCCGCCTGCAGTGCCCATGGCCCCACCCTTTCTTCGCCGGAGAGCCAACTTGACATGCTTCTTTTGCCTGTCAGCGGCGAGCCCTGCCCCAGTTGACTCCCGATCCTATCGTTGCCCCCATTGTGGCTGCTGGAACAGATATGACGCCAATGGGGAAATCATGTCTGACGAACCAGCGATGCACGACGAAAATTTGAACGCACGCTCTTTTGCGAAGCGTGGTTTGTCTTCCCTTGTGATCTTTTGTCTCCGTCGCCGCTCATGTTCCTCCACAGCATCCCCGAGCAAGGACAGGCTCCCGTCCACGTATGGCAAAGGTCCATTCTGCCACACATGTCAAACAAACCAAATGCTCCTCGTCAACCTCCTCTCAAGTTATCTGCCACCCCCACAGGCAAGTTTGTACAACAATCACACATGTTACTATGTCAACTCGGACTGTTGTTTCACAGCATCCCGATTACGCTCAGCGCGTGCAACAACTGCCTGCGTACCGTGAATCGCTGCACGTGCGATACCCTCCTGTCTGTGTGAATTGCCTGCCTGCAGTTGAAGATGAAATAGAGCAGAAGAATCAGATGGCTCGGACGAAAGCCCTTGGAGGCTGGCTCAAGGAAAGCAAAGGAAAAGAAAGGCAGCGGCTGGTATCTGGCTCCGGAAAGGACCGTGAGAGGCTGGGATTCCAACTTGCTATCTGGCGAGTAAGGGGTGCTTTATGGTGGACCACCCTCCTGTGCGTACTTGCTGCTCATACGGCTGGTAGGTGCAATTACTTTGTACATTGGATTTCATTGATCTCGCCTCCCAGCAATCCGAGGTTACGATTTTCCACATTCACTAGCTGGGGCCATTCCTGTACTTCCTTCCTTCTCTCTTCTTTCTCTCTTTTATACAGCTTGGGACCCAACCTACTATCGCTCCCAGAAGGCAAGAGTGCAGGGACGCGATGTCCGCATTAAAGGAAAGACATCCTATGTTGTAGGTTCCGTGTTATAATCCATGCGGGTCAAGTGGCTCACGTTGCATAAGATCCTTCAGGTATTCTCCTGGTTCTCTAGATTCACTACATCCGTTCTCCTCTTTCTGCCATGGCAGTCTTCATCTCGGGACTATCTCCATATCGCTACCTATCCGTTGTCGCGCCGTGTTAGTACATATTGTTCAGTATCACTCATTCTTGAATTATTGGTATGTTGCCCCTTCACTGGTTCTTGAGCTATCAACGCAAACGGAAATAGGTACTCTCGTCGTCGTTCACCATCCTGCATCTCCAGCGGCCACCAACAATCCGCCTCATCGAAACGTCGACGAGATCCTCTTCCGTGCGTGATACTCCCGAATCGTCAGCGCATAGTGCACGGGCGTCTCCCATGCCCACAGCACCAGTCAACAACGAACCAGACCTTCTTGCCTCCCTCACACTTTCCTCTAAACCGCGCATCTCCTCTACCAACCCAATGTTTGGTCACCCCTCCTTGGTGTCTCCTACCTCTGCTCCAATCGCTTCCCAACCATCTCCAATCAAGGTTGATGAAAGTCCAGACGAGGATGCAATGGATTGGACTCCGACCAATCCGTCCCCCGTCAAGGTCAAGAAATCTGTAGACGACGGAGCTTGGCTGCGTCCCCAGCATTTTTTTCCTCCTGAACGCCCTACGGGCCTCGAGAGCCTGTTCGCGAACACTAAGCTTGACGATGGAGACACACGTTCCGCCAGACCAATCACTACCGCACAGAGGGGGCTTTGGAACACAAGAGCGATTGGATGGTGGATAGCCATAATCCTGATACCTCTAGGTACCATTGCTTACCACAGGTGGATGAAAGGATGGATACAATGATTGATACACATCCATATCGCAGTGCCACTGGCCAGCGAATGACACTACATGAGTATCTTGACTGTGTCTAGGGATGAGTACTTGAGTGCCAATCAAAGCAACCAAACAATATCTACTGGTGTGGGTAATTATGTAGAACAAGGGTATGAACGCATGAAATTGATGCGTTAACTAAGATATCAAATGAAAATACGAGCAAAGGCATCGAATTGCATCGTCCAGCAAGCAGTTGAAATTGATATACGTCCAATGTAGTAGACAAGGGCTGACAACGCCCACACAACCAAGGATACCAACGACCATGGAACTTGTGCACACAACCTCGACTGAGATTAATAACCACCGTATCCATGGTGAAGAGGAACACCGTATTGGTCATACTGAATGGGCCTGTTGATGCTAGGTGCCCGTTCAAGAGGCTCTTGCATCATCGGTTGTGGACTGGGGCCACGAGCGAGGTCCGCGTACCCACCAACTGGAGCGAGATGTACCGGACCAGCAGTGAAGTCGTGGTCAGGGATAGGGTTAAGTGATGAAGGACCATGTCCGGCAATGGGGCCTCGCATTTGATCGTCGGCGAGACCGGGGCCCGAGTGGAACGAAGATGCGCGAGACAATGGGCGATGCTGGCCAGAGAAGTCGGTGTCTTCATTGTTTACACCAGGCTGCCAGTCAATAGGCTGCATGCGACCCTCGAAATCAGAGGAGGGTCTGAACTTCCACTTGCGAATGATGGTCCACACAATTATTGCGGCCCCAACAGACGCGGCAATGACAATGAGAACCGTCATCGCTGCATGCGACATGCCTGAGGAGGACGAGGTTGAACTAGTTTGCGTGGCTGTTGGCGCACTGCTGGCAGTCATGTATACAATGGACTGTGTTGGTGTCGACACAAGTGTTGCACTAGCTTGGGCTGATGTCTGAGGGACGCTGGATGGATGGCCTGAGGTGGAGGACGGAGTGGTGGGCACAGCGGATGATGTGGTACCAGACTGAGTAGGCAGAAGCCCGCTCACCACAGAGCCCAACAAGCCAGTTCCACTGGCTGTGGAAGGGCTCTACGAGATCATTTCTTCAGTAACCTAGATGTCGTAGGTCAGAAGAGTTGAACTCACCGCAGACACAGAAGCAGAGGCGACTTGAGAGGTCGTTTGGACCGATACCGAATTCGCGGGTGTCGTTGGGGTTACGGCCGAGGTAGCTTGAGTGGGCTGGGCGGCGGGTGAAGTTGAGGGTGTTTGCTGGTCCTGCACCGAGGATTGACTACCCAAGATATCGATGGGAATCCGTTTCTTCAGCAGACGACCGAGGTCAGCATGGTCACGACGGTGGGGGCCCAAGGCGTTGGCGTTGGAAGGGGCAGCGACGGCCAGAGCAAGGGAAACATAGAAAAAGAAAATAAATTTGAACTTTGCCATTTGGGAATGGCTTTTGGTCCGATCGTTGAGACGATAGAAGCCGTAGTCTGTAAACCAGGAAGAACGCTAGGCAGAGGCAAGATGAAGGGCTGCTGCGAAAGGCGGTGAGTGTTGAGAAAGGAGCGTAGGTCAAGGAGCGACTGAAGGACTGGGACAAGGTGAGTCTGCCTGGCAAGTCAACCGCCAGCTGCCTAGGGAACCACCATCCACCATTTCCTAATCTGTACTTGATCACACTGTACAGTACATCCAGACTGACAGTTCAATTGTTCTCAGATCACCTAGGCTACCAAAGTGTCTGCAAGAAATATGTCCAAGTATCCGGTTATTCGAATGTCAAACGGTAATTCCAAAGTAAAAGCTAGAAACCGGAAACTACACTAGGGGTGACTCGTCAATGACCACTCGCTAAGTGGAACACTGCTTGGCTGCACATATGACGAGCTCGACACACCCGGCCACTGGGGATTCAGCAGAACCTCTAGTGTGTATTGACCAGCAGGCAGACTGATCGTGAGCACCGTCACACCCGGATTGGGCTGATCAGGCCAACCAGTAGGCGTGGAGGGGTCAGTGGGCAAACGCACGGCGTCCATAGTGGAGAACTGAGCCCCTGATGGACTCAACAGCTGAACCTCAAGAGTGTTCGAGTCGATGGTCAACGTGGCGGTTTGGTTGTTGTTGCCAAGCATGACAGTACCGTTGGTGTGCGCTCGCCACATGACAGATCCGGATGCGGTAATCTCATCCTGGACGAGCACTTGCTGGCGTCCGTTTATCAAACGAACTCCGCGCAAGAAAGACGACCTATACGTATGTTATAACCCCTGTTTCAATAGTAGTAACAAGGGGCTTACACACTGAAATATGCACTGGTCAAGTTCGCGGTGAAGTACGCTGTTGAGCCGCTAGGTACATTGAAGACAGTGCTGGAGCCCTGAACAGTCCCTGAGGAATCAAAGCCCACAGTCGGCGCAGCCAACACGTTTTGGTTGGCCCCGTCAACAAGGATCGTGTTCTGGCCTTCCGTCCGCTTGCGATAGTATAGCCACCTCTCGCTATTCTGCGTGTCATTACTGAAATAACCCTCAGCGACATAGTTACCATCGCCAAGTTCTCCAAACCAGCGGTGTCCCAAGGCATCAACCACGAAATCACCACAGTCTAGGTCGTTATGGGTTTGATGGCCCTGAAGCGTCCCGGCTTTCATCGCGACAAATAGTGCATTCTCGTCTGTCCAGGAGGATCGCATCGAAGCCCACTGATCAGTGCTGTTGTCGAAGAAATGGTCGAGAGCTAGACCATCCCAAAATGCACCGGAAACCGTCGGGTCATACCAGAACATGCTCCACGGATCTGGAGCATCCGCCTGGTCACGCTGGAAGAGCTGGTATTGAGGCATGTTGAATTGGTCACCATAGAAGAGCATGGAGTTAGCGGTTGCTGTGTACTTGTTTGGGCCAGTGTCGCCGTAGTTGAACAAAGAACCAGGGCCGGTGGCATACATGTGGAAAAGCCCTGAAAGCTTTATGCCAGGGTTTACGTCAAGAAGGTTGTATGTGGAACCAGAGGCAGTTAGGAGCGAGGACGCCAATTCAGCGAATCCTGTTGAACCAAAGTACCAGTAATCATTGGTTTCCGACCAAGTCCCGTCATTGCTAGGTGCGAGGGCGCAATTCTGGAGAGCATTTGTAACTGTCATGCTGAGGAGCTGTTGGGCAATGCCGGTGGTGTCATCTCCGAGGATGGCTAGTGAGCCCATGGTGAGGCCATTGTTACAAACACAGTTCCAGTTACCCTCTGTGTTGTTACGCCACCAACCATAGTATAACGGATCGTTGGCATCGTCGTACGCAATGGCACCGTTGCTAAGGCCATATTCGATCATAGTGAAGCGGATGCTTTCGAGCTGGTCCGATGTCCACTGATCGTATAACCAGTCGTAGGCGATACCGTATGCCGCTGTTAATTCTGCGGTGTCAAGGAAATGGATGGGGTTCCATCTGGTGCTATTATTAGGTCCCCAACCATCTGTCAGGTTTCCAGCGGCATTCTAGGGCATGTGTGAGATAATGAAAATCAGGCATCGGACGACAGGCAAACCTGGAGTTCGGTCCAAACCCTGTCGAGCCATTTTGTGTCATTAGTCATTCGATAGACATATGAGAACGCCTTGACACGTTGCTTGACCTGTCGAGCGGGATCCAATATACCATTCCCGCTGTCCATGACATATGGAACGGGAGGCAGGCTCATATATTGTGAAGCATTTAAAAAGATGGATGTATTCCAGGAAGAAAGGTATGCGTCGTTTTTGATCAGATTAGGGAGAGCCTGCCACTTGTAGGAAGGTGCGATGAGACGAGGACGATCGGAGCGTACTTGAGTCGGGCTAGGGTTGGAAGGTTGGAATGGATCTTGCGGCCAGGCAAGGTTAGCATCCGAAGTGGAGATGAATGTAGGTGTGGTAAAGGCTGCGGCATTGGTCTATTTGGAATGGTGATTAATAGTGAATATTAGCGAACAAAAAATATGGGGGATACGAACAGTAGCAGGGTAGAGCGGGAGCATGTAAAGACTGTCAGTGCCGGTTGGATATATACCAACAGCATTCTTGGCCTGGATGGCGGAAGTGGCCGCGCTGCTGGCCGAAGCGTTTTTGCTGGCGCGCGAGCCAAGAACGCCACCGAGGATGGCCCCCACAATTACAAGGACAGCGATGGGGACACCGAACTTGATCCAGTTGCTGACCTTTTTCTTCGGAGGTTGCGGGGGAGAGATATAACCGGTGGATGCATTGTAGTATGGGTCGCCAGAAGCGTACGGAGTAGTTCTGTTATTGATTGAGGCGTAATTTGTAGCCATCCTGGATGGTGGGCCGATGATGCGGCCCGAAGAGAAGTAAACGAAAGACGAGGATGGGACGGGAAGAGACGGGGGTTTGAGTCAACGAGTGAGACTTGCAGGCCTCACGCTAAATTCGGCTGGCAACCAGGTTCACACGTGCCAAAATAAGAAAGATAACACTGTCCCAGGTTTGCCCCGTACTACGCGTACTACACTGATCTCAGAGTGTCATCGCTGATCCTCGACCAACTCGGAGATCATGTCGGTGACCTGCCTCGACACCGAACCTACATTCGGTGAAAACAAGATTAACTTCATAGGTCCGCGCAAACTCACTAGTCGAATTTTGGCAGTCATCAGCGCTCACGATCCCTCCATAGACATCGGAGGTATCGACCGAATTCAAATGAACAGCACCACGACCTAACAACCATTCTGATCTCGCTACCAGTAAATCTTACGGATCCCGTCTTTCGGGGCATCTATCGCGGCAAGAGAAAACATGAAGGCATGTCTATTAAATTCAACGAACCATCTCAAGACAGTAATAATACTGGGACCAATATCCAAAGATGATTTTGACGTGATGCTAGAGCGATCCTACCTTGCTGGCATCAAGTCGATGATCATCACAGGGAGTAGCTTGCATGAGTCCGAGCTCGCGTTGAGCCTCGCCCACCAAAAAGGTTGGTGCCCAGTCTGTCTCCCTTGTTTGGTGTCATGCTCTTCTCATGCCCCGCTCGCAATCAGGACTCTACGCGACTGTGGGATGTCATCCAACACGTTCGAGGGAGTTTGATCAGCATCCCGGAGGCCCGGATGCTTATCTGCTTGCATTAGACAAGCTCATTGGCGACAATCTGCGGCCGAGTGGGAGAGTAGTTGCGGTTGGGGAATGTGGTTTAGGTGGCCACTCCATATTCCCTCGGGGACGTACAGGAGTGACTCACTTCCTGCAGATTATGATCGAACCCATTTCGCATCCAAAGAAGAGCAGCAAAGGCACTTTCGTGAGTGTAAAGTGCTGATGTGAAGGATCGTCCAAGACATCCACCTTACACGTCTGGCAGGCGCACAGCTCGCACTAGCCAAGAAATACCACCTTCCTCTATTCCTCCATTCTCGGGCTGCTCATGTTGACCTGGTCAAGATTCTTAGAGAAGAGGGCCTTAGTGATGATGGAGGAAGAGGTGTTGGTGCAAAAGGTGGTGTTGTCCACAGCTTCACTGGAAATACCGAAGAGGCTGCAGAACTTGTGAGTACCCTTTGCGCCATCGACAGGTTTGACAGTCGTATTAAGGGGTAAAGATTGGCATGGGATTTTACATCGGAGTAAACGGGTGTTCCATGAAGACTGAACAAAATCTCGAAACATTGAAGACCATTCACCTGGATAGACTCTTACTCGAAACCGGTAAGGCAAGGAGTACCGTCAGATAGTGCTGAGACTGGATTGTTGTAGATGCCCCATGGTGTTCCATGACAAGTACACATGCCTCGAGAGGACATCTGGATGCCCTGCCAGCTTCGCTGCGCTCTCATTATTTTCCTGCAGCTGTTCGGCCAGAGTCGTTCGTCCCCGGAAAAGCAGTCAAGGGCCGGAGTGAGCCAGCATCAATCGGAGGGGTCGCATGGATAGTACATAGGTTGAACGACGCGATACCATTTGACAGGGTAACGGAAACGGTGTACAACAATTCTGTACAGCTCTTTTCTCTCCACGACCTTGCTTAGCAATTACGTGTACCAGTACGGACAACCACAGCCTTGAGCGCAAGTCCCAAAGTTGGAGCAAACATATAGTTGAATTACGCTGGTCATGTCGAATCCGACGCTCGACAGTTCCACCCTCTATGGCGTCCTCTCTCTCGTCGGACTTGGCTGGTATGTGGTTTTGTGGTCCATTGGTTTACTAGGATGCTGGATAGGGTGAGCCGGTCGCCATTCGAGAGAGTGACGGTTTGATATTGACCGCGTTTGTAGTCGTACACGATATCGTCTCCGTCCTCGTTCTCCTCTCGCAACATCCCCGAACGCACCAGGGGTCTCAATCTTACGACCTCTCAAAGGCTTGGACACTAACTTGTACGAGAACTTGGAATCCACATTTATTCAGGAATACCCGAATTTTGAGATCTTGCTCTCTGTTGCCGATGAAGGCGACCAAGCTCTGACGGTGGTCAGAGAGCTGATGACCCAATACCCTCAAGTGAATGCCAAGATTATCGTCGGTGCGCATGTCGCATCCGCATGTTACAACTTCCACAAACTCATATGTTCCATTGACAGGCGAGGAAATTGTCGGCGTTAATCCAAAAGTAAACAACCTCATGAAGTCCTATCGACAGGCCACCCACGATATCCTTTGGGTCATTGATTCCAATATCTCAGTTGCGCCTGGGACGCTTGCACGCTCGGTAGACATCCTTACCGAATCATCCTTACCGCGGGATCCTGCCAAGAAGCGCGTGGCCTTGGTTCATCATGTCCCTTTTGCGACAGAACACGCAGGATATCTTGGGGCACGGGTGGAAGCGGCGTTTTTGAACACCAACCACGCAAAGATGTACCTCGCAATCAACACCGTGGCCATCGAGTCTTGTGTCGTCGGAAAATCGAACCTGTATCGTCGTTCCGACTTGGAGAGGGTTAACGGATCGCTGAAGCCTCGCAAGGAAACGGACTCGAGGGAGGGCGAGTATGGGCTTGGAGCTTTCGGATCTTTCTTGGCTGAGGACAACACGATTGCCAGTGCCCTTTGGCATGAACTGGATCTTCGACACGACCTTTCTTGCGACGTCGCGCACAATGCAATTGGCAAGATGACGTTGGCTGATTACGTCTGGCGCCGTGTTCGATGGATACGTGTTCGCAAACACATGGTGCTCGCGGCTACCCTTCTGGAACCATTTACAGAGAATCTGGTGGCAAGTTCTATAGCCGCTGCGGGTATCCAGTACCTTTTCGGCGTATCGCCGTGGGTCTTTTTGCCTGTCCACCATTCTGCATGGCTTTGGGTTGACTTGGACGTATATGAGTCACTCGCTGGCTATCCACTTCCAGCCCACGGACGTTGGAAGTTTATTGGGGCCTGGTGCATCCGAGAATTGTTGACACTTCCTATATGGTTCTTGGCCGTATGCGGAGATGAGGTTACGTGGAGGGGAAAGCGATACCAGGTTTTGCGTGCTGGGCAGGTACGGAGGACTGCGGCTGGTGGGATTCGCAATGGGGGCTTCTGGAGACGATGGTGGCGTCAAGAAGGGGATTCGTTATCTCAGTATGGATCCCTGTCCATTAATGAGCTGATCTGATGTAATGGGACAGGAATGAGATTTACAGCAACGATAAGTATTACGGCCATATTATAAGTGATACACATACGGGAAGTGATGATTAGAATATACAGGAAAATGAGTTCAGCAAGGTTGGTGTATGCATACAAGGGATGGGTGGATGTCATGAAAGACGGGATTGTGTCTGTGGTATGTCCGTGGTGCCAGCGGAAGCATCAAGAAGAGCCGCTCTTGCCTCGTCCTGGCTATGCTTTGCCAAGAGACGGAAATTGTGAATCATGACGACTTCATCAAAGAAGGCATCGGACCATTCGTCAGCTGCACACACGTCAAGGGCTGATGTTCGGATTCTCATATCCCGGCCATCGCACGTTATCTTGCACAAGGAGGATTCTAGATTCGAAGAGGCAGAAGGTTGTGGACTTTGGCGTGAGTCTCGAGCATCCTTCTGACGCTGATTGGAAAACCAGTTCTTGACTTGATGGTATTCTCTTGAAAGACGGTGAGGGGTAGATTGAGTGATGAGGAGGACGGGAACAAGTACCTCTGTATGATGATGCCGAGTTGTGAGACCCAAGCCTCGTCTGGATAGGGGGTGATCTCGTCGTAAACCATCTGCATGACCATGCGCTGGCGGACGGTTGCGGGTGTCTTGCCTGTGGAGGGGATTGCGAGAGCGCGAGTCTTGAGGTCGCGAACTCTGGCATCGCGTTCGGAATGAGGCTTTGGGGCAGCATGGGAGCCAGCGTGCTTTTGGACCTTTTTCCTGAGGTTGTCTTCGGAAGCACCGCGGAGATGGGACTTGGATCGAGTGGAGAGGGAGATTGGGCTTGGTCTGGACCTGTGGGAGGACTTGTCTGAGAGCGGGGCTCGGGCCCTGAGGGAGCGCCTAGAGAGAGGGTCGTGGAGGAGGAGAGATTCCTGAGATGAACCGGGGTGCTCGTCGACATCCATGACGTCCACGGAGGCATCTCTGGAGGAGGACGATATGGGGCTATCGGCGGTGAGGGTGTCCTCCTGTCCGTTGAAGGAAGAGAGGGCGTCTGGGGACGAGAGCGTGGAGGAGAGAGAGGAGACGGAGGGGGCTGGATGGGGAGGCATGGAATACCTGGCGGGTGTGTGCGCGGTGCAACGTTGATCGACGATGGAGTAATATGACCCGTGCCCGTTTAGGCACTCCCTCTCCATCATGACCGACAACGATCGCGCCAGGCAGCGCATCATCGCCTCCGTCTTCGACAAGCGCAACGCCGCAGCCGACGTCCTCGAGTCCTACGTCGCCCACGTCAAGATCTGGGAAGACACCGGCGAGGGCCACGGAAAGAAGCCCCGCTACATCCTCCTCTCCCGTACGTGCGCCCCTCCCCCATCCCGTCCCCGCTGACCGTCCCTCCAGGCGCGACCGACAACACCGGCTTCATACACAAGTCGAAGCTCAACACCAACGGTTCCTTCTCCGTCGGCAAGACATGGAAGCTCGCCGAGCTCAGAGGCATCCAGATCCTCAGCGTGCGTCCCCTCCCCTCCCTCTCACTCTCCGTTCACGCACCCCCAACCAGCCCGTCTCGTTCAACATCACCCTTGCGAGGACGTACAAGTGGCAGACAGAGAACGCCGCCGACCAGACTGCATTCGTCAGAGCCGTCGTCGACCTCTTCCGTTCTCTCATCAGTGCCCCGCTCCATCTCGTTGGCGTGGATGACACCCCCTCGACGCCCAGTAAGTGGCAGCGGGTCCTCACAGTGCCGCTCACAGCCAACAGCCCCCCCAGCAGATGGTGACACCGTCCCACCGCCCGACGAGTCGTCCTTCCCTTCCACACCCCCAGTCACCTTCTCAAACCGCCTCCCTATCTTCCTGGAGAATGCCCAGACTCCCCAGGCTCCCCAAACCCCCCATTCCCATATCCTCAAGACTCCCTCACGTTCCGCATCACCCGCAGATTCCATGAGGAATCATTCTGCAAGGGAGTCCGTAGTCTCCAGCGCTTCAGGTCTCCGCCCGCCTTCCCCTCCTATCCCCTCACATCAATCGCCGTTACCAAGTTCCCTGAGACCAAGAATCGGCCGTCGACCATCCGTCGCGACCCCTCCCCCTTCCGCCGCAGGTACTGCAATGGCGCTTCCATCCAGTCTCGTGCCCGCCCGTGCCCGTGCTTCGTCCCCGCGTCCATCCCGCCCAAGCCACACCCCTACTAAGCCATCCCTCGACTTGCCTCGTACCTCGAGCCCATCCCCGCTGTATCCGATGGAAACACATCACCCCACGCACTTCGAAC
The DNA here is from genome assembly GCA_003316195.1 of Neoboletus brunneissimus. NCBI lineage: Eukaryota > Fungi > Basidiomycota > Agaricomycetes > Boletales > Boletaceae > Neoboletus > Neoboletus brunneissimus. The sequence continues at coordinate 161,154 of QFEL01010987.1, forward strand.
CCTCCACTAAACCTCCATCACGCACATTGACCCCAAAACCTCACGAGATCCCGCAGATGCGCCGAGAACACAACAATCGCGTTTCATTCTTTGACCCTGCAAACCAGATTGCCCTCGACCGGCTTGTGGCGGGTGACTGGGGCTCTGAAGAGGATGCCGACGGCGCAGAGGAAACAGCAGAAGAAACGATGATCAGTGTAGAGGAAATGCTTGAAGGTTATGAATGGGCAAGTGACGACGTGTTCGGCCGAAAGTCTGCAAAGGGCGCTGCAGATCTGGTCGAAGCTCGTTTGCTTGATGAGCTCATGGCGCTGGAAAAGGTCAGCCATCTGACTTTCGATCGCTTTGGCTCGACAAGTAACTCCCTCTTAGGCCAACATACACTCTTTCTTGGAATCGGATGATCGGGTGAACCTCGTCATCAAATACTTGGATGAAGCTCTTGGCGAGGTTGATGGCATAGACAGCTTGATATCCTCGTACAAGATTCATTTAAACGCAAGTAAACCACGGCAACACTCCCCTTTGTTCTAACCAGCTTGATAGGCCGTGGGGGATGACATCTCTTTCATCCAGTCGCAGCGACGCGGCTTACAAGTTCAAACACAAAACCAAGGCGTGCTCCTCAGTGAACTCGAAAACCTGCTCGTATGTAGCTTGTCTAGCATACCTACGGCATCTTCTGACCCCGTGTGCGCTTAGAAAACAGTCCAAGTTAATCAAGAGGCGTTACTTACACTTACCCAGGAGTCTCTGGAAAAACCAACTGGAGTACAACGGCTCGAAGACGCCGCTACGGAACTCTACAAAGCGCTTCAGGCTAGTCAAGACACCGGTCAGGATTTCGTTTGGTCAAGTCGCATGATCTGATCTCTTTCCTCAGAAATGGCTGCTACTATGGAAAGGCTGGACGAGTATAGGACCTACAACGCGCAGTTCTGCAAACGCATGTTTGATTACCTCTCCATCATGATAGTTGCCCAGGTCAGTTCGATTATTGTGTAGGTATTACAGCGCAGGTGCCTCACATCGGTTCAAGTCCAAACTCATTCTTGATGAGAACGGTGGAATTGTCCGACCGAAAGGACGTGCACGGCCAATCATATCCAACCATCAAAGCATGGAGTCCTACCTTGGCAGATATGCTGGACTCCTTTTGTATCTGAAAGAAATGGACGAAACAGTGTACTCAAAGTTTTGTGCTGTACGTGACTCGGGGATGCAAGCTTTTGAAGCTAATCCGTTGTCCGTCAGGCGTACTTCTCGGCAGCCAGTGACCTTCACAACAGCCAGATGAAAGGCTTGTTTTCAATTTATTTTGGCTTGTTGAAGAAGGCCCCTGAGGAAGACGTGGAACAGAGTAAGATATCATGTCGTCCTCCCCTCCATGTTAACCCGTCTTTCCAGGCTTTGGGCAGAATAATGCAAGCGCAAGAGGAGGTGCTATTCGGCGTGCGGGTACCATCGTGCGTGGGCCGATGGAGACACGAAACCGGGAACGAGAGCGAGGCGGGCAAGCGGGCGAAGAATATGGAGCAACCGAGGTTCGTATCTCCATTAAGTGCGAAAAGTCGGTCTCTTTCTCACTCCGGAACAGGCTCTTGGTTACATTCTAGAGCAAATTGCCCCTCAGATTTATCGAGAGAGCGACTTTGTTGCAGACTTTCTTCAGATCAATGATGCTGGTCTAACCTTTGCCGATTACGCCGGTCTGGATAATTACTTCCGACGTCAAGCGGCTAGGAGTGCTGGCCTCAGTCAATCCACCATAAAGCTAGTACGAGGTGCTATGGATTTGATATTCGGTTTCCTGCCTACCGAGTTGAAACAATGGATTGATCTCGCTGTTGCCAAGGATGCGCTGTGAGTGTTTTGTCTCATCAATGCACACATGCGCTCAGATAAAGGACAGGCAATTGGTCGGCGTTATTGCCTGTCTCGAGCGTTTCCTCGCGGATGCTGATGAACGTGGCAATACCTTTTTCCTTCAAATACTGGACAAACAGCATCTCCGGCTTAAAGGCGCGTTTGATCGTCATATCGTAAGCAAGTTTACCAGACGGGGTTGGCACGACTGCTTACCGCGTGGTTCAGAACCAGCAAATCAAGATGGTCGATGAAACGAAGTTGACGAGCAAGAAACGCAAAGGGGTGGCTCAATTCATCAAGTATTTCCCAGTCTACGTGAACCGTGTCGAGCAACAGCTAATTGGTGCGGATGGACTGGAGATCCGGGCACACGTTAACTCGGCATACGAGAAAATTGTGCACAGCATGTTTGAATGTTTGAAGCACATGGCGACACTGGACGGGGACGGTGAAGACAAGGGCCAGCTCAATTACCATGTGTTGCTTGTTGGTGAGTGCGTCGCGTGCGAGAACACGTGGTAGATGTGATCGATCTGCGCAGAAAACATGCACTACTTTGTTGCTGAGACCTCCCAATTGGAGACTGGTTCCGTTAGCGGGTTCTTGAAGCAAGCCGAGGCTATCTATAACGAAAACCTGGCGGCGTACGTCAGGATCGTGCTCCGGAGACCATTTGCCAAACTGATCGTGCGTGTGCCCTCCTTGGGTTGTCCAGGACATGAGCTCATAACGGGTTTACAGGAATTCTTTGAGGGCGTGGAGAGACTTTTGAAGACGACCGCGCCGAGCGAAGTTCAGAAGAACTCTCATTATAGCAAATCGTCGTTGAAGAAAGTGCTGAAAGACTTTGATGGCAAAGACGTGCGCAAGCATATTGACGTGCTTTTCCGACGAGTGGAGAAGCATTTTACGGAAGCGGAAGAGAAAACGACGAGAGAAGAGAACAGCGGGATCGCGCCGGGTACGGTGATGGTTGGGGTATGGAAGACATGTGAAGAAGAGCTACAGCGGATGACGGAGAGCTTCAGTGGGAGAATATCACAGTGCTATGCTGATAGCGGTATATCCATGGAGTATACCTCGAGCGACGTGGAGACTGCGTTTAAGAGGCACCGACTTGATTCATAGGTTGATCACTGGTGTATATCTAGGTCTGAATCTCTGATACACATGTTTGATATGAAGATGGGTAAAACTAGTGGATCACGGTTGGTGCAAGGACAGTCAAGTTCAGGAATTATCTCAGTTGACGGAATATGGTTCCACGTGTGCGTCGTCGCTCGTGTCCTGTGGGGAGAATGCGGCCATGACGGAAGGGCCGTAGGCAGTCCAGAGGCCCTTGAGTTGGTCGACGGGATAGGCAGGGTCGTGTGCGTCTCCGTTGGGGGACTGGAGAGAGACGGGGGTCTTGTTCAAGAAACTCCAGACGAGGTCGACGAGGGCAGCGATGCGGGTCCGACAAAAGGTGATGATATTGCCTTGTGCAGAAGCTATGGCGGCATCGAGGTCGGCTTCGTGCATTGAGCACCACGGCTCAAAGAAAGTTTTGTAGACATACGCAGAGCCCTAGAGGGGCGGTGTGAAGACGGAAGGGTAGGGTATGTGAAGGGGACGCACCTGTGTCTGGGGAAGCGAGATGTACAATAAGAAAACGGTCCTCAATTCCCAATAGAAGGGCAACCTGGGTGTGTTCAGGACATGGGAGTGGGCGAGAGAGGAAGGACAGACCAAGACAGGAAGAGACCAAGGGTCTGCTCGAACGCAACAAAGGCACCGAGGACCGCCCAGTACATGGAGAGAGCCTGGAGGGTGTCAGGGGAAGCAGAGCGCGCCAAGGCCTTGTACGTGGCGTAGCATGGCAGAGCGAATGCAAACCAGGCGCTGGGGGACGGAAGATGAGGGGCGGGTGGGTGCAAGGGTCACGGACGTACCAGAGGAGGTGGGAGACGAGCGAGACGAACATGGGAGACAAGCGAGCTGGAGCGGACGCAGATTGACTCGACACGTGAGCGGAGACGTGAGCCAGCTCGTGACGCGTGAGTACTCGTCCAACCGTTTTTATTGACCACTGTTTGGGTCGTACGCTCTCCGCCCCCTCCCTCTTGCATGGATCACCCCAAGAAGATGGAAGACCCCTCCGCACCCAAGCCCGACATCAAGCCACAAGTAAAGACCCTCAATCGTGTCCCCCGTGTGTCCCCATCCCCCCCCGTCTCCCCCCCCGCTGACCACCTTCCCCTTCCAAGGCGCCTGTGTATCTATCCTACACCTCCCCCCATCCCCCGCACGCTGACCACATCCCGATACAGAATGCCTGTCGCAAACAGAAGATGCGCTGCGAGGGCGCAGACACACCCCCATGTCGTCGTTGCCGTCATGCCGGCCTCGAGTGTCTCTTTGAAAAGCCCTCCAGAGAGGCGACCCTCACCGGCGAGGCTGGTTTGGAGTAAGTCTCTCCTCCCCCACCTGCCAACGCTTATCTCTCTCTCCAGGCGAATCCGCAGTCTCGAGGCACACGTCGCCGATATCAGACTCACTCAGGCCGCAATTCAAAACACACTCCTCGAAATCGCCGCCCACTTGCGTGGCACCGCCCCTCTCACTCATCGCTCTCCCTCCACTTTCTCGCAAGCTCAATACACCCACTCACCCACCATCCCTTCCATCGGGTCCCCACCTCTCTCCGCACCCGCAAACGGCTCACACATCAGCGACCCCAACATGCATCGCGGCGCTTCAACGCCGACGGCGTATCAACCTTCCATCCCACCCATCCTCAACCCCCCCTCTCGAGATGCTCGACCTTCTGCTTCTCAGGCACCCCTTACTCCACTCGGCCAACCGACTGTCGCCGACTTCCATTCATCATCATACTCCAATCCTGCCAGCGGGCAGTCGTCTTCATTTACTCCTTCAGCAGCCGTCCTTCCTCCCTTTTCAAGCATTGGCGCAATTGGCCTCGGCACTATTCAAGGACCCTCCGCGGTACCTTATCATGATAATTCCCAACGCTTTCATGGCAACCGGAACTATCACACGTCTGCTCCCGCGGGTTCAAAACGTACATTGCCACCTCCGTCCGACGTCACCAGCGCCGATTCCTCCGAAGCCGATGACGACGACAATGGCGAATTGCCCGCTTCAGGTCTGGTCGCACCTTGGGAGGTCTTGCGAGGCTTGGCCGACGTCGCAATTGAGAGGGCTGCCAAGGTTAGTGCTGGCATTCCTCCGAATCTCTCCCTTGAACAACCGAGTGATGTCTGGTTAAGGAGAGTGGTGAAGCGAGCAGCGAACCCCAGAGCAGAACTAGAACCCCTTCTCCTGAGCGACAGACTCGACCTACTAAAAGGAGAAAGATTCGTCACAGAATCCCGCGTGGCATGATTTTCCCCGATGGTGGGTCATCTTGGGCTTAATCATCATGAAGCTCAATATGAATCGTCACAGTCGTCACACAGAATCTTGTACTCGAGCATGAGGCACGCGAGTTGTTCCGAATGTATAAACATATACCTTGCTTAATTTACCTTGTAACTAACTCTTTCTTGGTAGATTTTATACTGGTTGCTCTACATTCTTGCCCGTTTTCGACTCGAGAGTCGATACATTTGACGCCCTTCACCACCGTTCTCCGTTTGCAGTAGATGCTATTTGTATGGTTGGAGCTCGCGTGCGTGATGGAGGAGGTCAGTCTGTCCTCGATGCCTCGGGTCTTTTCACGATCTATTCCCAGGAACACCAAGCGACACATATAACCGTTCTTTGGATGCAGTTCAGAACATATCGCGTGCTACTCTCTTTTCTCCCGTAACTCGAGTAGAAGCAGTTCAAGCCATGAGTGAGCGTTTCATCACATCGAATGTCTGTCGGCGGTGATAACGTTCTTCTAGTTCTCGTATCAGGCTGGTCTGATAATGGCTGGCTAAGTGGGGGTCATGCTGTACGGATGGCAATGGAACTTTGTCAGCTCATTCTCTGATATTCTTTCGGCACTGGTCTCATGGATCCTACAGCACTGCATAAAGCATGGCCAAAGTTGCTTCGGCGGATGCAGAACAAGGCTAAAGGCACTGATGGGTCCGAAGACCGCGATCTGGTCATCGCCTCCCGTACTTGGTTTTGTTTGTACCTTTTCGAGCACCAGTAAGTAGTCGTCATATACATTAGTGATGTATCACAAAGAGCGCTTTAGGTTGTCTTACGGCACTGGCCGCCCAGCCATCCTAAAGGACGATGAGAGTATCTGGCAGTGTCGTTTGCTTTTACAGCATCCCCTTACAATCGAGGATGATATGCGTCTTGTCTCTACTGTCGAGCTCGTGGCAATTCGAGAGAGTGTCCACAACAAACTTTCACCCTTTGACCGCCCCGTGGATGACGTTACGTTTACTGTCCTCCAACAAGCCGATTCGGAATTTCAAAACTGGTACAAAACATGGGATCAAGCCTTCTCCCAGAAGTATGAGGACGCAGGTGAGTCGTGATCCCTAGTTGGGATGCGGTTACCAAAGTGCAACTGCCAGCCTTTTATCGTCAAAGCCTGGAGATCCAACACTTGCATGCAGAATTATTTCATAATGCAACGGCATTGCGAGGTATCAATGGTCCAGAAGATGTGCAGAAGATGCCGAAAGCGCAAAGGGATCTCGCCATTCGCTCCATTCAAATCGCACGCCAGGGCTTGGACATCACTGTCAATTCCCCTTCGTATAGCGAAGGCATGAAATATGGCAAGTCAACCTATCCTCCCACGTTCGCAACGTGTAACCGTCTGGTAGCCGTCCACTATACGCATGCTACTGCTACATTTACCGCCTCTTTTCTTCTAAGACTGTCCCGCCTTTTGTAAGCATCACCAGTCTCACCAGGTTGGAATATGTATGATTTTTTCCCTCTAGCCCAAATGATTGCGACGTACAGGACATCCGATCGCAGGTTGAACGATTAGCAACTATGATGTCTCAAAGTAAGCGCTCAGTCGCACTCGTATATTTTTCTAACGTTATCAATCTAGTCCCTGGCAAACGTTACGCTCTAACTCTCCAGCTCATGCTGAAGAGAGGGCAGAAGCGGAGAGCCGCATCTACCACACATTCTCCGAAAATCTCACGTGAACCTCAACGTACGACATCCATGACGATTGAACAACAGCAGCTTGGTGTAATGAACCACGAATCGTTCTCGCCTACGTATGATTCGTCGTTCCCCAACCCTGATGCGGTTCCCCAGATGCAAATGGGGATGGTACCTCACCACGTAACTGATGTAGACAGCATTTGGAGGGGATTCGAAATGACTTCCAACGAACAACTGCCTGTTTGGATATCCGACCAAAGTTTGGGTGGTAGCACATTCTCGCAGCAAGGCATGAATGCCTTCCTTCTCCCCACAGATTACCTCCCCCCTGCAACACAAATATGGTAAAATCCTCAAATTCGCCTTGGCATTCAGGGCAGCGTCGAGTATTGTTATCTTGTCTGGCCGTATGTCCCTCGTCCTGTACAATCATCCCCGAAAAAACGCTATATATTTCCTTCACCTTGCTGTATCATCGTGTCACCTTTGGCCAGTGGTTTGGGGTAAAAGTATCCAAGACCAAGTAGAGTTTGTGTTGCCCATTCTTTGATAACTAATCCATGATTTCAGATCTCTGAAGATCTGAGGACTGGTTTGATTTGAACCTGGACTGGGACCAAATCCCGGGCGCTATGTCAGTCTAAATCAACAACGCTAATCTGCGTCACCCCTGGGTCCCATTCTCTTCCTTGACAACCTCTTTGAGTCCCTCATCACTGCACTATCATGTCGAGTGGCCCGTCAACGAAACAGCGCAAGCTCTCCGAGATATCAGGAAAGATCAACTTTCCTTGGATTCCTTTGAATCGCGAGAATCCTGCAGACACTTTACCCGTTCATTCTAGGACCGGCGAACGGTACCTCGGAGTAGGTCTTAATCAAACGTTTGGTAACGTCGAGGAGGAATCTAAAGGGCGCCCTAAGAGAATTCCGTTCTTCTCTTTCTTGTCCAGTCGCCCGAAAGACCTTGCAGCGCTAGACGACGAATTATTTAGCGAAGCAAAAACTTCGCAGTCGCAACCAAACTGGCCGAGTTTCTTCGACGTCCCTGAGGATAATGGCCCTCGGGATCACGCAGCACTTCGCGCTTCGATTCTCCAAAGTGTACCCCCTCTCCTCGCGGATTCGGAGGGACGGAAGTTCTATCAAGGAGGGAAACAGCGACTCAACGTCATGAAGCAGAATAAAACGGAAGCGAAAATCATCAAGCATGTACAAGGTATGACCTTCAGACTTTGACCTGTCAAGTTGATGACATGAAAGTCAGATATCGATAAACGCCGCAAGTTCATACTCACGTTGGCAAAGTGCTTGCTGACTTACGGCTCACCCTCTCACCGCATCGACACACAGCTGAGCACAGCGTCTAATATACTTGACGCCAAAGCAGCCTTTGTGCACATTCCGGATGTCATCATCGTCACGTTCGGAGATGAAGACGTGGCTTCCGTCGAAACCCACTTTGTCAAGGCCAAGGGTCGCATTGCTTTAACCCCATTGCATCAAGTTCACCTCGTCTATCGCAAGGTAGTACACGATGAGATGACGGTGGAGGATGGAATACAGGAGCTTAAAGAGATACTGAATGCTCGCCCTATCTACTCACTCTGGCCGCGGTGTCTCTTTTCATTTCTCACAGCTTCCATGGTCTCTGCGATAGTATTTGGAGGTTCTATCATCGATATGTGGATATCTGGGCTATGCGCCTGCCTTCTCCAGTACTTGGGTCTCAGTGCTGCGTCAAAGAGCGCTACGTATGCCAACGTCTACGAGTGAGTCGTTGATCAGCTGGTGCTAAGCCTTCCTGTTTACCGGCCCACAGGATATCAATTGCAATTATCGTCTCCTTCGTCTCACGAGCACTGAGCACGATCCCTGGAAATCTCTTCTGTTATAATGCTATCTCCGCCGCTGGAATCGTTCTCATCCTACCAGGTTTCACTATTCGTGAGTGTTTCAGACTGGTTTCACCACACGCGTGTTAGTTAAGCGACTAATTTCCATCAATTCGCCCTGTAGTCATTAGCGCTCTGGAGCTGACGTCGCGCAATATCCTTTGTGGATCTGTAAGGATGGTTTACGCGCTTATATATACTCTCTTTTTGGTGGGGTATCAGCAACTGGAATGATTCAGTCTCGCACTTCTCTGACTACGGAATCTGCCTTTGCCAGGGTTTCGGACTGGCTATCGGATCCGACATCTATCTTGTTATAAATCCCCATGCGCGGCGAGCTCTCGAGAAGAACCAGACGCCGAGTTATAGAATGCTGCATGGTTCTTTTCAGGCCGAAAATGGTACTTTTCCACTTGGGGGGGCGGTGCTTGGGTTCGCCAAGGCTGCATCCCTTGACACGAATTATCTGCTAAGAGGTACAGTACTTTCACACATCCATTGACATACGGGGATATCTAACGGTATTCCAAGGCTGTTATAGGGAACCGAGCTGGCCGTGGTGGCGACAACCTCTTCCGTGGTGGTTATTGCCCGTTCTGGTCCCAACCTACTCTGTTGCTTCATCACTGGCAAACATGCAGAAATTCTGGAGCTGGCAGCTTCTGGTGATGGTCATCTTCGCATGTTCGGCCTTCACCGCCATTAAACTGGGCAACATCTTCTTACCCGATGATGGCGACCTCGTGTCCGCCTTTGGAGCACTGATTATTGGTCTACTTGGCAATTTCTATTCGCGAATTGTTCGTGGGACAGCCTTTACCTCGATGGTTACAGGTGTTCTTTTCCTCGTACCTGTACGTGAACGGATTGCTATGTGCTTCTCGCTCTCACCGTCTTCTTACAGTCTGGCATCGCGCAGGGAGGAGGGCTCATTGACGTTGACCCGAGCTCGACGGAGCAGTACTCGTCAGGCTTTACTCTAGCTGTACGCATGATTCGGGTTGCCATCGGAATCACGCTCGGTCTTTTCGCCAGCCAAATATTCGTGTATGCGTTGGGGCGACGGAGGAATGCGGCCCACTTTGCGTTCTAAAGTTCGCGAGTAATGGTACAATTATAATAGGTATACTCGTACGCAAGTCAGCAGGTTAAAGTTGTCTATTAATTACAACGAAGTCGCTCTACGAGTAAGGATTACAGTAATGTCGGAAAATATGGATCTCATCAAGGAGAAAAGATGAAAAGATGCGTCAGCCAACGTAACTCATGACCCAAATAATTGGTTCAACTCCTCCATCCGCCGTTGCAGCATGTCAGCCTTGCTGAAGTTCTGACCCAACGTCATATTGGCTAACTCGGTCTTTTTTCGCTGAACTTCTAACAGGCGATCTTCGATAGAGTTTTCGATGATGAGTTTCACTGTCGTAACAGGGCGTGTCTGTCCCAGACGATGCTGTAGGTAAACTGTGGGTTGGAGGACAGGTAGCGTATATCAAGTAATAACGTACGATACGATCAACAGCCTGGTTCTCCACGGCTGGGTTCCTGTGACATGTGCTTAAGCATGCTGCGATGCAAAGGCTCTAAAAAGAAAAAATACCAATAGGGATCCATCAAGTAAACTCGTTGTGCAGCCGTGAGGTTCAATCCAACTCCACCGGCCTTCAAGCTAACAAGAAGGATCTCGCAAGCCGGGTCATATTTCAGGGCATCCATGGCTCTTGTCCGATCGTCACGTTTCATAGTACCATCTAAGCGGTCGTAGCGAATTCCAGCAGCGTCCAGGGCATCTTCGATCCTGAAAGACCTCATGAGGACATGATCATCAAAATAGGCAGCACAGCCATACTTATCGAGCATGGTCGTCCATTGCGAACTAGGGGCCACATATTTAGCTTCTTCTCAGTTACAGAATTGCTACTTACAATACCACAGTCTTGACAATTCCATCGTCGACCCGCTTTCCCTGACCGTCTACCATCTCCACCTCAATCGACTCGGGATCGTAATTGGCAGAATATGGATTTGCCTTGGAGAATTGGATAAGATCATTGAGTAAAGCTTTGACCTTGGTTGACGCAATAAAACTCTCCGGGCCTGTTCCCCTTGGCTTCTTTTCCCGCTTGCAAGATTTCCTTTTTAACGATACGTCTTGAGGTTGACAATCAGGCCGTACTTGTATGGCATCCTGAGGGGAAAGTCCAGTCTGACAAGCAGAACATGACCGTCGGATATCTGGAGGTACATCTGGCCATCCAGGACATACGCACAACCGATAACATGTAAGGCAGAAGAGATGCTGACAACGGGTTAGCACGAGAATTGACGTCGACGGGCTATTGGTCCTCGTTGAGGCGCGAGACGTTGTCCCTTTTGCCTTCCGACCACGTTTGGGTGCTGACGGCCCGTCGTCCATACATACCCCACCCTCAATGATTTGTTGAGTCTCCAAAGGAACGCATAATTCCTCGCCACACTCAACGCATTGCGTTGTTGCCGCTTCCCTCAATAGTGCAACGATTGCGGCGGCACGGGACGGATTGAGACCCTCCCGTTCAATCGTAGCCGCAAGGTCTTCATAGCTGCTGGGCTCTGTCGGCTGAGCGCCTCCGAATTCCTTTCCCTCGACAAGCTCAAAATGATCACAAATTTGCCGCAAGCGTAAAATCTTCTGCAAGATTCCCACGTAATTCTTCATGACCTCGTTCTTGTTCGACAACTCGTTGAACTCAGCTTTGGATTCCGTGAAGAACTGGTCGTAAATTGTTTGCTCGCGTGGATCGAATTTAAGATAGCGGAGTTCGTCTCGACGAGGAGGAAGATTGAGAATCCTCTTTCCGTCAGAGGTCTTTGTTTCTTTTGTGCGGCGGAGGGTAATGCACTTCATGATGGTTTGCAACCGGGCAACACCAAGTGACTGCCCATACTTGACAGGGGTTCCGATGAATTCTGTCCAGACGTTCTTGTCATCGAAGGGTTCTAGACGTAAGAACTTGATCAATGCGAAAACATCGTCAAGCTTGTTCTGGACAGGAGTCCCCGTCAAGCAAAGACGACGGTCAGCAACCAAATCACATGAGGCACGGCTGCCCACAGTTCCAGTCTCCTTAATAGAGCTATATCATAGTGAGCTTGTGCCCGCTAAACACTGGTTGGCAAAACATACTGCGCTTCATCAAGCACGACTCTAAACCAGTGGATGGTTTGTAGAGCGCTGGTAGCCTCGACTGCAACATTAGAGAACGACTTTTTCCGTTTCATCCCTGCTCGTTTTGGTTTCGGTAACCGTACCACCTGGTTTCCATGTTCGTCGATCTCAACGCCTGCGAATCCTCCATCACTATCGCCTTCCTCTTCATCATCAGCTTCAAGAGAAGTGATACTCCGGGTTTGCTTTGAGTACTCAGAGGCCAACGTTGCATAGGTTGTGATAACAGCATCGAAATCGGCCAAGAAAGCTGAGTCTGGCCGACGCGCATTCCCGTGGTATACATATACCCGCAATGGACGGCCACCCATTGGACGGTACGACGGTTTCATGTCAGAGCTGAATTCTTGCTGGGAAAGCATTGTCTGAGAAGGTGGTGTGACGGTACCAGGGGTGTTGACGGCCGCAGAGCAGGTGATTCCACCACCTCCAACTACCGAGACCTCTCCCCGCCAATGCTCACGGAACTGATCCTCCCAATTCGACACTGTTGAGAGAGGACAAATGATGAGGGTCGCTCGACTCTTGACTCTGATACGACATGCACGCGCATATTCGGCTTCTGCCTTGTCCTGAGCCTTTGCTGCCTTGCCTTTGCCTTTTCCAGAATCTGATGCGCAGGGCATTCCCCAAACACTCCCAGAGAAATGTGCAGCGGACAGAGTATTCTCGAGGAAATTTCTGTCTGGAGGAGGGGGAGGGGGGGCTAACGAGGAAGCAGCGAAAGCACGAGCTGCATCCAAGGTGGCAGCTATGAGGGAGACACACGTGATCGTCTTGCCAAGACCCATCTGTATAGGAGTGTATGGTTATTACGTAATCTTATCCAAAGGCAAGCCAACACACATCATCAGCAAGGATGGCGCCTTTCGCTTCCTGTGGTTCATGAAAAAGCTCCTTTTGCGTCACGATATGGAACCATGATTGCTGTCCAGAATGAGGGTTCGCCCTGGTCTGCCACAGAGAAGAGTAGCGGCCATCACTGCAACGTTTCTCGCGTTCACGCTCAAGAAGGAAAGTAAGCGCTTTCTTCTGATGGGGGTAAAGAGCTGTCCCGACTTCATATGCTTTTCATAAAATGAAATAAGTTAGTGGATGAAGCGGTGACGAGCGAGAACATGAATGGGAGTTACCAGGTTCAGTCTCAGGGAGCTCATCTCCGCTTCGCAGACTCTTGAAGAGCTCCTCCACTTGACTGCGCTGGATTTCAAGGGTCTTTCCAGACACTGCAGGTGCGGTCCAACGAGAGCTGCTACCTCCTGGACCAGAGTAACCAGGGCGGACGGGGGGTAACGGTTGACGGTGTCCTCCAGGAGGAGGATTGTGCGGATTGCAATAATGATAGTTAGCAAGTCTTTGGATGTCATACGGAGGGGATGGGTGATCGAGAAAGAGTCCGCACTGGTGGAGATAATTTCCGACGACAGTGATGTTACCCTTTGGAGTGTAAACAAGCATCTGTAACGGAAGGATGGGGAGCTGCGGTAGGATGAGAGAGACGGGTTCTAGCGGAGCTGGTTCAAAGGGTGAGGTATGCTCACATTTGGCACGCCACGACGCACTTTGGCGTCTAATCGGATAAGACCTTTTCCTAACATCGGGCCAAGGTGGGATGCCACTTTCTGCTCCACAACGCCGAAGGCTTCACCTTGGCTTAGTTCACCGGCGGGGGATTTAATGTGGGGAGTTTTGATGTGGATAGTTTCTGTTGTACCTGGCTGTTTGTGGGGGTTGTGCTCGTACTGGAGACGCACGCTTGCCCAATCGGCTTCTGCCTTTGTCGGATCATGCGGCTGGAGGTACGGGACTGGATAGAGAACCAGGGCGGTAACTGTGAGCTGTCCAATGCAAACGGGGGTTCTGGGGGAGAGATCGTCCGGAAGTGGGGCGGCAAGGGGAAGGGGAGAAGAAGGGGGAGAGGGGGAATGAGTGAGATCAATGACATTGTTTGCTGGGTGTGTGGATACGGGTCGGGTTGTGAATGGATGGATGAGGGAGGTGCCATTTTGAGGCGAGGGGCGGTGGAGCGGAGGGACTGGAAAGACGGGATGATAGGCTGGGGTGTGCAGCATCGGCGGAGGCTTTGGCGCGTGTGGCGGGATGGAGTGCGGGTACGAAGGGAAAGGATACGTCTGCCCGGGTCTACCTTCCACACGGGCACGTGTCGATGACGGAGAGACATCGTCGTCGCCAGTCAGGTCGATGCGCGTGGGCTCGGACAGGGCAAGGTTCGACATCGACACAGACGGCACTGTGTGGGCATCGCGCATGACGACGGGCGCTGTTGAACGGCAGCGGCGATGGCAACGACGGCGACGACGAAAAGCCTGTACTGGACAATACAGCAACTGTGCAAAGAACCGTCACAGACGTCGATGGGCAACTCGTTTGCTCGTATCTCCGGCATCCACTCGGCACCACTTAGTAAGCTTCCCACGTACTACTATGCAACGTAGTGACATTTCCTATTTAGGATAACCCCTTTCTTGTCAGACACTACTCAAAAACCACATCACCCGCCTTTTGTTGGGTCTTTTCAGAACAAAATAGCCCGTATAAAAAGAATTAGACGTACGAGGTGCCCACCCCATCGCAAAGTACGCCGCTCTCGCAGCCTCCTCTTTTGCGAGTTGTTTGCTCGGTCCACTGCCCTTGCCTTTCTCTATCCCATTCACTTCGATAATTACTCAGGCTGTGTCCTTTCTGCAGTAAAGAAACCGTTCTTTGCTCACCGACACAGGTCACATTCCACTTTCCCGCGTGTGGCGGTCCGGAAAATGTTGCAGGGTACCCCACACTCAACCCTCGCTGTGTCGCTGTTTGGTTGAATAGCGGTAAAAACGCTGAATGCGGTTGCGCTGGTGCCAGCGGATTCCCAAAACTCGGCATCGGCACCCCCTTCGGCGGAGGTGGTTGTATCGGAGGCGGTACGCTTGGTGGAGGCGGGGGTTTGGGCAGAGGTAAAGAACCAGTAGTCTGGGAGTATGGGTTGTAGTGCGTTGGCTGATAACCGGCCGACAAACTAGGGAGTGCATGTTGTAACGGTTGTGTCGAGAATCCCTGCAGTGACTCTTCAACCTTCGGTCGTTTCCCGGATTGTTCCTCAAAGTCCGCAGGTCCAAGGTCAGACGTCGCTCCATCCTTAAACACACTGACCGCTAATCGTAGGAGGGCTCCGATCCATTGTTGGACAGTCGTCAGTCCGCGCTCGCAGAAGACTGCACCGAGGTAAGCGAGAAAGAGCAGACGACCTTGCTGTGTTCCAGTTTCAGTACTGCAGATCTTGCCGAATCGGATAGACGCACCACCTACCTCGGCCTCCCCTAGAGATGATTGAAACGACGGGTCGTAGCGTAGTTCGTCTCGTAGTCGATAGAAATTGGCCCATGTGTCGATGATGTCCACCGATAATAGCTTTTGTCTCTGCGTCTTCCTAGAACATCGTCTCATGACACTGTGAGTTCATGGTAGTTGCGCTCACATCAATCTCGCTTCTTGTTAACATCGGTTTCCTGCTAAACAGTAGCTGCGTCGTCATCATCTCCAATGTATGGGACCCGAGAACCGATAAACGTTCGTTGTCCCGATATTTAGCGTGGCATGCGAGTCGGAGGGATCTATGAGTAAACACTTCCAACAGAATCTCACCAGAAAGTTTGGGCAACTCTGGCAAATCCTCTGGGGGTGCGTCGTACGTCATAGATCGCTGCCGTTTGCGCGAGCTTGGATTTGGCCCAGATTCAGAAACTGTTTCCATTTCCATTGGCGATGGATCCGCGATGTTGAACGTTCGGAGACGGGGAGTAAGAACCATCACCCTGGCAAATAATACTGGACCCTCGACTAGCAGAGGTATTTAAATTTGCCAGAGCACCTTGCCCAACAACCGTGTGATTCGAGCCAAGAGCTGTCTCGTGAGATGGTGGTGAGAGAAATGTGTCTGCCCGCAGAGAGGAGCCATCCCTTTACGTACGATGCTACTACTAGCGTCGGAGTATGATATACATGACCAACATCAACGTTTCAACGATCGAGCAGGTATATTTGACAGAATACGACTTGACCATATGCACAATACACTAGGTCTAGTGAATTACCCAGATTACAGCATTGCCTATCATAAGTCTTTCTCATGGTCTCGAGAGGAGGTGAAAATTATGGTCATATTAAGCTGATGTTTGCATCCTGTCATCTTGGCCAGATTGGCTTGCTTCCTCAACCTCTCGCTTCCGTCGCTTGAGGAGATGTCGAAGTTTCTTGGTCACCTGCTCCTGAGATGGGTCCCCAGATAGTCGCAAAATATGCTTTGTGATACTAATGCCCAAGTCAGAAAAGAGAGAAATTTTGTTCAACCGCAGACAGACCTATGGGTGTCCAGATGAACCACTGGACAATTCTCAACACGGTGGTAGGGTCCGAGACACACTGGGCAACCAGAAAACCCATTTTGTTTCAACTTCTTCGACGCATTCTCAGGCACTCCACCAGGTGAAGACATACGTTTGGAGGGCAGCACCACAGGCAACGAGCGGTCTAACGGAAGGGTAGAGAGTCCGTCCATAATGGTTCCCCGATCTCGGCTGGAAGACCCCTGGTCATCCTCATACACGACCGCCGGCTGGGGAGGAGGAATTCTAGTCACCTCATGCTCAGGCACTTTCAGTGAGGAGGACTTGCGGTGGTCTTCGAGGGCCGCTTTACTTTTACCTGACTCGCCGGTTTTCACGGACGTCGAAGCGGATCCCGGTTTAGAGACCAGTTTGAGAGGCTGGCCGACCAATAGATGACCATGACCCCGATCGTACAACGTTTTCTCTATAGCGTTAATAGCAGCTTTCTGTGCATGTTACTTGAATGTGACACGTTCACAAGACAGAAGAAATACACACTCTGTATTCCCATGGCTCATCGTCGGTATGATTCAACAAGATCTCCCGGTACTCCACAAGATTTGAGGAACTATCCATCATTTTGCAGTCACCAGATCCATGGCTGTGTCCACAGAGGCCGCACTCTTGATCCTCGTGCTGTGGAAGGGTTGACCCGGATTGTGTAGTTGTGAAGGGAACGGACAGATTACGTGGTTGTTTCTTGGGCAATACGGGAGCCAATGGAACTTCCTGGTCAACATCCATTGACTCCTCCGTCGTGGCATCAGTGTCATCACCGGCGCCATAATGAGTGGAGCCATTATACGCATCAGAATCCGACGATGTCCCAGATTTCAACGATCGACCCTTCTTTTTGCCTTTGCCTTTAACCTTAGCGGGGGATTCTTCCGGACCCTCTAGGAAGTCGAGTTGTTGCTACAAGACGTGAATCAGCCACGGAACACAGTGCAGATCTTTCGGACAAACCTGAGGAAAAGCGGCAGCAGCCTTTCGACGAACACCACGACCTGTCACCTCTTTTTCTTTGGCTGCAGACTTCTCGGCAGCTATACGTTCTAGTGCTTGAGCCCATGAATCCCCATGGTCGATATCGGGCATGGTGTCCCCAACGTCTACCAGCACGTCCTTCTCTGCTGCCCATACCTTAGCAAAGTTGAACTTTAGACCGGGCTCGCTGGTAATGTTCCCCTTGTCTCCTTCGACCTCTGTTCTCTCGATTAGCTTATCAAGGTCATGGTCGGTGTCTGAGTGTGGTGGCTAAGTTGGGACCTGTAAAGGGAGCCGAGATACTACGCACAAACAATATCTTTCAAACCCTGGCCCCCTTCCTCAAAGAGCGCCTTGGCACCAAAGGTGAGAATTGATCTCAGGTCATCACTGTCGTTCTCGTCGTCATCCATTTTCTGTACGATCAGATGATCGAGGACCAGCTTTTTCTTGCCTGCCTGCATGATTCGCTCTGCGAGACGTCTGACAGAGATAATTCTCGAAATAGCAATAGTTACCTTCGGCAGAGTCCTTCACCATGAGCTTGAATACGAGACATGTCTTCTGTTGACCATAACGATGCGAACGAGCAATTGCCTAGATGTGTGTTTAGAATACGACGAGAACAGAGCGAAATATCTTCATACTTGAAGGTCCTATAATATAGTTATGAACCAAGGCATCGAGGAGAAAAAAAAGTTCCCTGACCTGATGCGGGTTAAAATCTGGATCATATATAATCACTGTGTCTGCTGTATAGAGGTTGATACCGACACCACCAGCACGAGTGGTAAGCAGGTATATAAAATATTCCGAATCTGGCCTATTGAACTCATCCATGCCTTTCTGTCTGATCGCTTGTTTCGTTTCGCCATCCTGGAGAAAGGGTAAGTTAAGATTAACTGAAAAAGCTGATGACCGTACGATTCTAAGGTATTTGTAGTTCTCGCCTCTTAAGAAGTCTTCAACAATGTCGAGAGCAATGACAAACTAAGGAGAGCAATTAAAGACACTCGGGCTACACGAAGCAACGAGACCTACTTGACTGAACAAGAGTACGCGATGCCCTCTTGCCTTGAGTTTCGGTAACAGTGATTTCAGCAGTCGAAGTTTTGCGCTAGCATCGATCAGTTTCTCGTGAGCCTCGTGTGGCTCGAGGCCACGGGGCTCAATGTCATCCGAAATCAAGTATGGGTGTTGGATGCACCTGACACTATTCGTGAGGATAGTCGTGGCAACTTGCACGAGTACATACTTTCGCAGTTGCATGAGCATATTATTCATATTCGTCCTAGAGGCTGCTGCACGACCTGCTTTAACGGTTGATACTTGCGTGAGGTGCTTGAGGATGTCTAGATTCTGGCCTAACGCAAAGTTAATTATCTAGCCCATGTACTTTGCGTCAAAACTTCACTAAGAATTGATCGATAGATCTCCTTCTGCAAAGGAGTCAATGAAAGCGGTACAATGACCTCGTTCTGACCAAATATATGTTCAATGGACGATACTTGAGGGGTTGTGTAAATACCTTGGGTGGGAGCTGGAGGACTTCACTCTTGATGCGTCGAAGGAAGTATGGCTTTAGTCTCACGTGCAATTGGCGCACTAGGTCTTCGCTAAGCTCTTCATACTCCCTCTCTAGTGCTTCAAGATCCTCCCACTTATCGGAGTCAAGAAAATTCATCAAATTGAATAGTTCACGGATGTTGTTGTTCAGCGGGGTCTAGAAGGAGAGGTTGAACAACAAATTAAGACGGATGAAATTTGACTGACTCCTGTCATGATAACCCGGTAGATTAGCTTGAGCTCGTTTAATTTTTTGAAGAGCAGACTATTGTCGCTTTTAACTTGGGACGAAAATGAATTCAAGATTCAAAACTATTAGAAAGACACTCACGGCGCTGACCCTCATCAACCACCAGGATCTCCCAACGACTCACGTTCTTGAAGACAGTGGTGAAATCCCTGGGGTTCGTGACAGTCTCATATGTAGTGACTAGAACATGGTATTTTGGTTCGCGCTTCCGTTCATGGAATAGCTCATATCGCATGATTACATCCTTCGACTTAGCTTCCCCAAAAAAGGGTACAACCCTGAGTCTGGGGGCCCAACGCGAAAACTCCCGAACCCAATTGGTGATTGTGGAGTTTGGGACAACCACCAGTGCAGGAGCCGCGTTGAATTTTTCGGCTAACGTCCCGAGAAATGTCACGATCTGAACTGTTTTGCCCTACATAGAGAATATCAGACCAGGCAGAAAGAAGGGAATGAACGACGAACCAAACCCATTTCATCGGCTAATATGGAAGGCTGTCGATTCCACCAGTTGTCGCAAAGCCAGTTATACCCATCGATCTGTAGGCTTATGAGCGAAACGTTTGATTAGACTAGAACCACAAACTTGGAATTTCATGAGCTTGAGTTGATTACCCTGTCCAAGGTCAGGCTGTTCATCAAGATCTCGTTTGAGAGCAAAGGCACCATAACCATTCTCGGCACGAGCCTCCAACTCATCAACCTCTTTTCGCGTCTTTTTAACAAAAACTTGACGGGAATCCATGAAACACTGGAATGCGCGTTCATACGCTCCATACCCGGGCTCTCCGTGGCGTGGTGGAGAATCCCAGGTTGCTGACAAGGATTTGAGAAGATATTGTCG
Source organism: Neoboletus brunneissimus (assembly GCA_003316195.1). Classification (NCBI taxonomy): domain Eukaryota; kingdom Fungi; phylum Basidiomycota; class Agaricomycetes; order Boletales; family Boletaceae; genus Neoboletus; species Neoboletus brunneissimus. Next base: position 181,240 of record QFEL01010987.1, read on the forward strand.
TACAAACATGGGATACCGACCTTCCTCATAGCCCAAGTCCTCCCACTTAGCGAATACCCATATGACTTTATCGATGTGCTCGACCGATAAAACTTCACCTGTCCTTGATAACCAGTCATCCAGTTCCTCCATTAATGACTCATTAGGCTGTTCACCCTCCATATAAGCCCGCTCTAGCTCTTGTCGAGGACTTAGGGATGTCACATCGACTTGACCCCTACGGACGACATTCTTCCTATGTTTCCCGTTCGTGCTTGACGAGGGATTCCAGAACCGCACATCGAGAACGCGGTCGATGGTCTTCCAGGCTGGAGGGATTCGACGCTCAGCGTCGGGTAAAGGTCCAAGTGAGATGTGCTTCGGCTCAGTTGAAAGGGCAACTTCAAAGGTAACGTCTGGTTCAAAGGCAATTGGCTGCTTCTCGACACCATTAAGCTTGTCGACATCCATGGCCATCTGGTCGGATACCAGTTCGTCGAGAAGCGGGACTTTGGAACCCTTAGTAAGGAAGTGCTTCAGTTTCGACAAGTTGGTCGAAACCAGCCACATATGAGGCACCCATTGTGTCCGTCGGTAGCTCCGATCTGCCCATTTCACTAAGTATTCCCGAGGGAGGGAAGCCTTGGCATCGAGCGGATTCGCTGAAGTGGGTTCAACAACACCTTGAGGGTAGGGTCGCCAAGCCAAAATTTTATCCAGTGGATAAACGTATGAAGCACAATCAGCACAACGCCAGCCAGTTTCTTCTTGATAATAACTTGCAAGGTCTGCATCCTCCCAAGCCGCATTTTCTGGGACAGGAAGATGTTGATAATGAGCAAGTCGCCTGCAAGAAAAGCATCTGAAAAGGAGTTGCTGGGAAGGTTGCAACGAGGCGTCATCCCCACCAGGTGAAGTGTTATCGACCATCTCGATGTCAGGAACGTTCCTTGGTGCAGGGTCAAGGGAGGGTGTGCAGGGAGGTGGCTTGTTCGCCAGAGATTGGTCAGGCTCCAGAGCCACTTCTAAGCATCCCATGCAAATACCACCCTTCATACACAATCCACAGACGAACTCAGTTGTCTGCTTGATGTCAAGCTCGGTGCGATCTGGCAAATCGCCAACGGATGGTTTGCTGGCCTCTTCCACTTGCACTTTCAATCGATCTTTATCACGAGCACGGGCAGCCCGCATTAGCTCGTCCCTTTGGGTTTTCGCGAGACATTTCCAATGAGCGACCACAGGACATTTGAGGCTGTAAAATCATGTCAACAGGATGAAGGAATAGATCCTTGGATATCCAAACCATCGAACCCAGCCTCCCAAACTTTGTATGTGGTCTTCGTCGCCATCATCTGATTCTCCATCGTCATCTTTGGCCTTGCGTCTGCTCTTTTTTTTCGCTTTCGTCAGCAATTCGTGAGCAGGAAGCTTGTGACATTTCTCGCAGATGTCTCTGTGGGCGCGAAGGGCCGATGTTGCTTCGTCCTCGTAGGAATCAAAGTCAAGATCGTCGATGTCACGGAAGTGTCCATAGGCAGGACGGACTGTAGCAGATCGTTTCTTTTTGAGTTTTTTCCCGGTTTCTTGCGTTCTGGATTTACGTCGAGGGCTGTCGTGGTAGGTGGATCCGTCCGACTCTCCCTCGTCGATGAGACTATCAGTGAGGTTAGAGCGAGCGCTCCGCCGTAAACGTGTTGACTTTCTAGGTGCAAGAATTTCTACATCAGAATCAACTTGGCCGTAGCCGCCTAGATCATCTCCGGAGTCAGAGACCGAAGGATCTCGCCGTATGCGATTATTGCGAAGTTTCTTAGGACTGAATGGAAGCTTGCTTTGTATGACCTTCCTGTTGCTTGCAGCAAGGCGAGTGGATTTACGAGTCGAGGGCAGGCTAGTGTAATCTTCATCGCCACTTCCGTCATTGTCGTCCTCTTCTGTTAGAGAAGAGGGAAGAGAAGGGGACTGGGATATGTCATCTCTGGAGGACGTTTGCGAAGTTGCGATGTGAGTAACTGCATCGACTAGCATCCTAGTATTCATTCGCGAGTACTCGTGGACCTCATCGGAAGCAGGATCAAAGTGGTCAAGTAGACCCTGTGCCTTTCGGCGCTCTGAATGGATTATAAGACAATGCGACATAAGGCAACTTTCCAGGACGCACGGTACTCGTCGACAAGGTCGCTGCAGTGAGTAAGGAATGTGCGCGAAGAGATCTACAGGAAGTTAAATAAGGTTCGTAAAGGGGAAAGGGCAACGGGGGGATGACTGACCCTACGTGCGAGCCCATCTTTGAAACGCACAAAGTAATGTGAAGGTTTACCCTGCGTGTCAACCGGGTACTCGCCAACGACGGTGTCGAGGTCATAGCGCGCAAAGTCAGGATCACCTCCAAGATAATCTGGGGCCCCCTGGTAAAGCCCCCTGGTAGACGGAGAAAGTGGTGGAGCCTCTACGTAACATTGGAGTTTTAGACGCGTCGACATGGTGAGCTGAGGACGAGGGGGGGGCGTGGTAGACTCTACAGGAGTGAGAGGGGAGAGCCGGGAAGGGTTAAAAAGGAGAGCTGGATCAGAAAGTGGGTCAGCCATCGCGACGGGCTGGCTGCTCGTGGCAATGGGACGCGTTGTACGACGCGTTCCGGAACACGCTGCGACCACCCCCAGCGGACGAGGCTTGGTCAGCATTCTAAATGTCTCTCACGTGATGTAATAGATTCATTCAAGGTATGTAGGTAGCAGAAGGAAGCCATCTTTCTTCTTTACAAAGAAGAAAGGAGAAGCCTGGGGAGAGTTCAAGGGGCGTATCTTCCCGGTTTTCAGGTTTTCGTCCAGAAAGGCTTCTGCCGCGAGTCGTTCTTCGGGGGCGAGAGGGTAGGCCTTAGCGATCTTGGGGACAAAAGACTCATCAAGGTTGATCTTGTGGTCATAGGAGCGGGACGGCGGCATAGCGGTTGCTTCCTCATCGAAGACTGACGCGAATTGGAAGTATTCTGGGGGAAGGACGATGGGCTTCCTTGCAGCTTCAGCTGCGATGGCAAGGTCGGTTGTGGTGGTCAATTTCCGAACCAGGAGGGAGTCTTGCGAAATAAAACAAGAGCTGCATT